>JAQGAS010001270.1:0-22387 GCA_034686365.1 Pachymerium ferrugineum | reverse complement strand
AATAATATAAAAATAGTTATACATGATGGTCACAAAAATGGAAGCAAAAGTTGTCGTTCGGTTTTCATGGGAAGACGGAATGACCAAATACATATCTGACAATATATTCTTTCTCAATTTTTTAAGCTGAATCTTTTCCATTAAGACAAAATTTTAATACAGAGAACTATATATTTTGAAGGTCTTATTAAATGTAACTATTGATTTAAGTTTAAAGTTTTATTTAAAAACAATAAATAATTATTTTTTGTGTTTGGTACGTTTGTTAAATTACTACCAAAAAGAATGGCTATGATTTAATTTAATTTGAGTGCTACTGCTTGCGGAGTTTTGCTGTTCTGACTTGTTGCCGCTAGATGTCACTCACCTAGGGATGTAAGAACTCGAGTTTGCGAATGGAAGGTAAAGGAATCGGCCGCGTTTTGTTTTGGGTTGCAATTTTTTTAAGAATGTATGAACGGTTGCATTTCAACTCGTGTGTACGAAGATAAGAACGTGGCCAGATAGGTGCGGAATGATTAGGGCTGCCAAACATTACTGATTGCGCCGGGAACCATGATAACATCGCGCCGATTTATATAACAACGACAGCGCGCCAAACAGGCCAAACGAACGTCGTATTTAATTGGTAAGTTTATTTCGGTAAGACTTTGAACGAATGTATCAACTAACTTGTAAGAATTAAGTGACAGTTAAAACTAACATCACAACATTGCAATGCAATTCAAAATCACTGTATTTATTATATTATCTCTAAACAAGTTCGCGCCATAAAAACTGGTTAAATTTAAAATCAAGAATATTTAAGACTAACAAATTAAAAACCTAGGACCCAATATTGGGTCCTAGTAAGAACTACATTGTTCATTACGAACAACTTCCGATTCTTAAATAACGTACCCCTCGCAAGATAATCTCAGTAAGTCTGTATAGATCAGGATTTGGCTCTATGAAATTTTGATACGTATAAACAAGGTATAAACTTACTGAACTTACGCACAGAAAATTCCATATTTGGGGGTGTTTTGCAGCTTTTTGTTGCTTGTTAACAGCTCTATGAACATTTACAACTGCTTCTTTTAACTTCAAGTCAATTTCTCTATTTTAAAACCAAGTGATCAGTATAATTTAAAACCAAATTTAAAATTAGGTGGATAAACTTACCAAAATCTTGTTTTAAATTAAAAGCTTAGCAGCCATCCTTTTAACCAAACTTAATCTACCTAGAGAAATAAGGATTAACAAGAAATAGTCGTAACAATTTCAACCTTACAATATTCTTTCTCGATTTTGTTCAGTTTGGCATTTACATCCCCAAACATTTTTTCCAAGTCATTGATGTCTTGATCTGTAAATTTCTCGAGTTAAAGCTTTGACATAATGACTTTAAATTCTATTGCTTACCGTAATTTCCCGCAATTTGGATAATTGGCTTCGAATGGTAGTTACAATGCCGTGTTGGCAATATCTAGGTAGGAGGAAAATATTAATAATTAAAGAGTTTGAGAATTGTCAGCCGAAAAAACCTGACATTACTTCAGCTAATTCGTATTAAATTAATTTTTATGTCTTTTATACGTACACTGCATCTGTTTGAGGGATTTTAGTTCATCTCTTCTTGCAAATTCCTTGCAACGACTTTCTGTTAAGTTCATATTGTCCATCTGCACTTGCTGAAATAACTCTTTGTAAAGAAAACACGAGGGTAATGCATCCGGGCTACAGAAACGCCGGTCAACAGAGACATCTTGTGCTGAGTTAAGAAATGATTTAAATGTGTGCAAAGTTGAGCAGTTATTCCGAGAATTATTGCAAAATTATTAGCACACAAAAACATTTACACTTTTAATTAGTTGTTCGTGGTAGTACAAATGGAAACTCTTAAAAAAATTGTATCGTCTACTAAATATAAAGATTTAAGGTCTGAAAATGAAATAAATTGACGCGGACCCCATCCGGGGTTATTACTACCTCTTTGGGGTTTTTGAAACTCTTTCCCTGTAATATCCGGTTTCAATGCTTTACTTAAACTTTTCTCTTTCCCAGACTGGTCAACCACTTCAAAAGTTGCTGTGACATCAATCGGCCAATTCAAGATTTCATCCCAAGCACCTTTGACAATTTGAATGAAACATCCGAGGTAGGACCCTTTTTCTTCTTTATATCCGTTGGGGTATATCATAAGGCGTAGTTGATAGCCATACTCGTCAGTAGTGAAAGTTTTGCTATAGATGAAGTCTTGTTCTTTGGATTTCAAATCTTGTTGAATCTGGGTGAAGTTTTCAAGCTTGTATGTGAAAACACAAGAATGTTTCTTGAAATTCTTGAACTTTACTTGCAAATCATCTTAAAAGATAATCCATTAAGATTTTTGTTTTGGAAATTTACTAAAAGTTAGTTACCTATTTGCAGTTGTAGATGTCTAATAGTTTGATCCCATTGCTGAATTTGAGCTTTCAGGGTCTTTTCTGTGTCTATAAAGAATTTGTAAAACAATATATAAGTAAACTAATGATGCAAACACAACTATCAAACAAGTCATTCGTCAACTACACACTTTATTGAGTGACATGTTAAGAAAAACAACCAAGAATTTGTCCCATTTATTATCTAGTTTAAAACATTTGCACTATATCATTGTACCCAGTGCTCAGTAGCGCCCCTCCATCCCGTGGTAACATTTCGTACTAAAAGACACCAATTGTGGAAGCTAAGCACAAACCTATGTAGTCATCCTTACAATTTGCTAGTGGAGTAGATCTAGCTGTAATTTCATCTTGAAGTTTCCCTATAAGAAAATTTCTGCATTTTACAATGTTTTTACAATTTGTTTTAATCACACTCACGTGTTAAATTACGTAGTGTTATGTCGAGACTTTTCATTGTGGCCTTCCATTTGCGTTTGGTATTTACAAACTCTCTAACAATTTTACCTGATCATTAATTAGTAGTAAAAGTAAACACAGTACAGTTTGTACAATTTGATTTGTTATACACAGACGTTGCTTTGTCTCGAGGTCCTTCAAGAATTTCTTGCAATTATTAATTTCAGTCGTTTGATTACTTATTATCTCATCCACCTCATCTGTAGTAAAACAGAAAATATGTACTGGAGTTTAGAAAATTACAGTTTAACTACCTTTGTGGGAGTCCAGTGGGCAATCCTTAATCTTAGCAATTATATCACTTTCCAACTTAAAGAAAAAAACCAATTTCACTTTAACATGTAGAATTAAATAAAAGTTACATGCAGACCTTGTCACAACCACACAACGGGTTGTCATTGGAATTAAACACTTCAGCGATACACGAGGCACAGAAGATATGTCCACAACTTTTTTGATATATCTCTTCATGGTCCAAACCACATCTAAATAGAGAGATTTTTTTTTTATTGAACGGTGTGTGTTTTTACAGTACTTACCTACGACAAATGTACATTTTTCACTAACAGTTAAATATTTTATTAGCGAGCGAGTAGGCCTATAAGATGACAATAACTCGCGCAGCCAACTCACAAAATCTCATCATGCGCATCTACAATGGGGCGGCCATTTTGGACAATGACGTTGTGCTTTGGTGGTTGTTCCGCGCTTGTCTCTCAGCCTCGAATTTAGATCACGTGATGAAACTTATTTTTAAAAATGTTTAGTGTTAAAACTAATAACTAATATCTATAAAACCAACTTGAGGTTTAATTATAGAATAGATTTATTATAAATACAAATGAAACTATGACTTTAGTTTTAGTAGGATTCTTTACCTACCATTTGCAGCAATACAAAAAGTTTAAAAAAAACCCGAAATACATTTAATTACAACTTGTAACAAAAATAATAGTAAGTAACTTTTACTAATTTTTGCTAATTAAATATTAATATCAATATCAATTCGTACAAAAATCTGATCGTTCACCAAATACAATGGTTTCAACTCAGGAAGCGAAATCATTTCCAGCTTTCCCCACCCTCTATTTCTATCATTTTTAGGCTTATCAAACGTTAGGGGATTTTTTGAATCAGAAATGATTTCAATTGAATGATGTATCGCCTCTTTTCCCTGCGATATCAGTGTAATCTTAGCGTTGTAACTAATAGGCCACTTCAAGATCTCATCCCATTTACCTCTGAGAATTCTTAAACAAATCGCCACGTGGGTGCTCTTTGAATCAAAGTTTCCATTTGGATACACTACAAAGCTCATTTTGTATCCACTCGAAGCGGTGTAAAATGTTTTGCTTATCCGACGTGTGTTTTGAAGTTTGGTGAAGTTGTCTATTCTCCATACGTGGGTGAATGTGTGCTTGAAGGTTGGGAATTCCATTTCCACTTTTTGTTCACGTTGATTCTTTTCAATCTCTAAAAAAATAGAAAAATAAATGTGTTATTATGCAGTTCAGCTAATTAACATCAGTAACCTGTTACAAACCTCTGCGTAAATCAGAAAGTTCCGCTTCAAATTTACCTAAAAGAAATGTCTGCATTTGAATAAAATTGAGATGAAAAATTGGCACGAAGCAAAACTAACGTCTTAAATTGTGGTAAGCTCTGTCGAGTCTTTTAACCTCGCCATACCAGTTTTTTTCCAATTCTTCAATAATGTTGTCTTATTAATTTAAAAAAAAAATTGGGTACTCATAGTGTTAATTTTGTGAAACTCTAATTTTTTTACGATGTTCTGCCTTGAAGTTCTTCAATTGCAGCTTACACAAATTGATTTCAGTCATTAAATTTTCATTCAAACGTTCTGTGAAAAAAAAATTTTTAGTTGAAAAAATTTAAATTAAATTTTTTTTCTTACCAGTCTCCAACGGAGGAAAATTGCCTGGGCTTTCCACGATTTCATTTTCTTTTTCTTTCTAAAAAAAATTAATTCAAATTTCTTATTTTAAAAAACACTTAATTATCCCCTACCTCAGGTTCTTTACATTCACACAAGCTGTCATTCCATGTAACCACATCCGCAATACAAAATGCGCAATAAATATGACCGCAGGTTTTTTTAAATATTTCTTCCCGTTCTAGGCCGCATCTAAATGTACGTACATCAAGGGTTTTTTTTAATATTGAAATATATAAAGAGGGTTCGAAAAATTACCTGCGACAAATATGCATATTACAACTTTTCGTCTCCGCCTCGTTCAATAATATGAAAAACAGGAAATGCTAAAATAACTGCTCCGCAGAAACAGTGACGCGATCATTTCGCGAAATCTCGTAAAATATAAGTGTACAAGCTTCCACGTTAAAATGTATCAAAAATTAGCAATAACATTTTCCCAAATTTTTTATTTGCTAATGCGCTTATCGCTAAAAATAGCGGAATCTGGCAGGCGAGCTATAATCTGGGTTCATATTTGGTAATTAATTTAAAAGTAATTTTAAAAATAAACGTGATAAGTGCAACGCATTACAACTTTATTCGAAAAACTATGGAATAAATAAATTTGATTGCAAACAGTTGTACTAAAATGATAGGTAAGAGTTGGATGAAAAGCACAGATTATAGGAATATTACAAAGCAATATCAAAAAGAAGAAAAAAAAGAATTGATAAAACGTTTAGGAAGTATTGATATCAATATCAAGTTTGAGGAAAGTGATACCGTCCACCAAATGATGTGGTTTTAAATCCTTAAGCAAAATTAACGCATGAATTATTCCCCGATTTTGCCGCTCGTCACAATCCGGTCTCTCTAAATCGGACGTAAATTCTTGGCAATAATCTTCCCTGTCTTTATCCCTTGACAAAAACGTCATTTTTGCCTTGTAACTAACAGGCCATTTTAAAATATCATCCCAAGGGCCGCTCAAGGGAACGATATGAACTTGCAGTTGACAATCAACTGCATTTATTCTGGCTCGGTACAATAAAAATCTCATTTTGTAACCAAAGCGGCCAGCAAAAATATTTTCATCTAGCAATTTATGCAACGGATTCATTTGACCTGTATTTTTAATTTTCCAAATTTTAGTGTAGCTGTTCTGGGAAGCCATACTCTGATGTTTAGTTGCAGCTTCCCTTATCATTTGTTGTGTGTATTCTCGTTCTTCTTTGGCAGCTTCTGCATTGCAAACAAAAACTGGTTTATTTTCTTTGTTTATAATATTTATCAATATTTACCTTTCAACTTGGTTTCCATAAGTTCAGTCATTGACTTTTGCATTTCCAGCCTACATTTTTCAAGTATTGCGACATTTTCACGCTCTAATTCCTAAAGAATAGTTCATGTATTAGCCAAAAGAGGGGGAAAAACAATTCTTACTTTGAAAGCATCGCGTTGTTTATCTATCATCACTTCGTAGTCAGCTTGAAAATCATTTTGGTGATTACCGATTTCCGGTGGTGTACCCTTAAAATCATTATTAATAAATTCCTGGTTATAATTTTCAGTCTAGATACAAATTAAAATATTGAAATTTATCGATAGAGATCTATTGTATTAATTTACTCGCAACTTCTTGTTGAAATGATGGGGTTCATCATTTGGTTCATTAGTGTTAACCTCTGGTTTCACCTGGGAATGTATAAAAGGATTTAACCGTTATGTAATAAGTGTTCACGTACGTACTTCACAGTCGTAATGGTCTTTGCACAGTTGGTAGTTTTCGATGTAACTGTAGACAGCGATGCATTTAGCGCAGAAAGAATCGCCGCAAGGAGCTGTAAATAGTGTTTTACAAGTTTCGGCTGTGCACCTAATAGAAAAAGAAAGTTATTCATTGAGGGAAATCATAAATTACATTGGAAGTAAAGTGCAAAGGCGTTGCAACGTATTTAAGTTGAATGAAACGAAATTCAAATAAAGAAATTGTATTGATTACATTTCATTACGAATTTATGAGATATTTACCGTTTACAAATCGACATCATTAATTAGATAACACTAGGTCCCAATATTTAGGATAACAGGAGTTATACGAAGCGATAAACCCGAAACAAAGCAAGCATAACGCGCATTAAAGTCATCAGAGGTCGTTTAATCGGGAAACAACCGTCGCGAATGCCTCTGGTGGCTGCATGCTGAAGTTAACGTTCAAAAAGTTTATATTTTCTTTCGTGTTTGTGGGTATATAATCGAAATTTTAAAACAAATGTAATGCTATCAAAATTTTATTTAGTGTAGATAAACAAAAATTGTTCGTCTGGTTGTCCGCAATTGGTAATTTATTACAATTAAACGTTTAAAGAAGACAAGGAAGACGTAAAACAAAAAATGCATTTCTCTGCACCAATTAATTGCAAAGTTTCTTGACCTTGAATAAATTAGAAAAGGGATTTTACTTAACTTAGATGAACAGAAAAATGATAATGTAATGAAAATTATTTTTAACAAATCAAAATCAATATCAATTCGTAAATAAAATATTGATATCAATATCAAGTTTTATGAAAATAGTATTGTCCACCAAATAATGTGGTTTTAAATCCTTAAGCGAAATGAAGTCTAGAACCATCCCCTTACATAGTTTTCTACCACTTTGCCGCTTGTCAGAATTCGGTCTCTCTAAATCGGACGTAAATTCTCGGCAATAATCTTCCCTGTCTTTATCCCTTGACAAAAACGTCACTTTTGCCTTATAACTAACGGGCCATTTTAAAATATCATCCCAAGGGCCGCTCATGGGAATGATATAAACTTGCAATTGACCATCGTTTATATCTCTAAGTTGGGACAATAAAAATCTCATTTTATAACCAAAGGGACCAGCGATAAAATCTTGATCTAGCAATTTTTGCCATATTTGGATTTGAGTTACATTTTCAATTTTCCAAACGTTAGTGTATTTGTTCTTGACAGTATTTTCAACTATCAGCGGTCTCTTTTCGCATTGATCCAACCGGTAATTCATGCAGTCTAATTTGCATTCGAGATTCCATACTTGATTCTTTAAACTTTTAATGAGATGTTCGAATTTCTTCTCAACTTTTTAAAATAAAATGACAAAAAAAAAAGATTGGTGAATAAACAATAAGAATACACAAACTCACTACAAACCTGTGCAATTTTTAACTGATGCAACAATAGTTGAAATATCTTCGTCAAGTTTACCTTTAAGAGGAATTTTTTCCATTAAAATTTGGAAATGGAGAATATTACATGAATTAACTAACGTCTTAAATTGCGGTACGCCCCGTTGAGATTTCCGACCTCAGAATTCCAGTTTCGTTTTGTAGCCTCAAATTCTTCAAGAATTGTGTCTAAAAAACACCACAAAAAGAAAGAAACCGGTTGAGTTTTATTTCATGGATTATGGAAAACCACGTTAACTCTTACAATGCATCGTTTCGAGGTTCTCCAACTTTAGTTTGCAGCAATTAATTTCAGTCACTAACTTTTCATCCGAATTTTCTACATGAAACAAATAGAAACAAGACATACATTATCTAAGAATTTTTATTGAAAAATGATCAATGTTCCACTCACCATCACGAGTCTCCGACGTCCGAAAAAAATCATTTTCCGGCTTAAAAGAAAATTTTTTTAAAATTCTTCATTTAAATACTACGTATTTAAATACTACGTATTTAAAACGCATTTTGCATTATCAGTTCAAATTCTCTTACCTCAACATTATTTTCACAATCACACAACGACTCGTTGGATGTAAACGCATCGGAAATACAAGCAGCACAGTAAATATGACCACAGGTTTTTTTAAATACTGCGGCGCAATCATAACTGCATCTAAAAGTGTGAAAAAGTTAAGGATTATTTCATGATTAGTACTGTTCGGAATAAATACCTCCGACAAATGTAGAAGCGGTACATACTGCACATACTCGTCTTGGGGAAAAACAGGAAATAGCAGAAACAACCGCTCCGCAGAAGCGGTGACCAATTGTTTCTCGCCAAAAATAAGGTTAGAAGGTTCAGTATTAAAATGTAGAATGCTGAGATTATTGGTGATTAACAGCTGAAAGTGTGCCTTTTGGGTGTCGGTGGTGGTACCCACGATTAAAATATAGGAAATGAATAGTAACAGGGACTGTGACGTAATTGGTTACTCAATGCAATTTTTCAGATTTACCAATACAAAAATTTATATTAACCAAAACATTTCAATTCGTGTTCACAAATAAAGTTGATACAAAATATTCATATTACAAAAAATTGAACAAACTTTTGAAATCCTGAATTGAAAAATCTTATTCAATTCAATTAACTTTAATGTTCAGGCTCACGAAAATTGAGTCGTCCACCAAATACAGTGGTCCCAAATCCTTGACTGAAATTGTTTTTTGCCACCCCAAACCGTTGTTAGCTTCTTGAGGCTTACCTAACACACTCAGATGCTCATTATCAGGAATTATTTTAGTTACATAATGTTTCTGCTCGCCACCTTGCGACAAAAACATAACCTTTGCTTCGTATTTGATGGGCCACTTTAAAATCTCATCCCAATTACCTGCCAAAACATATAAGTAAACTGACAAATGAGTACCCTTTGAGCCACCCTTTTTATTTGGGTACACTTTAAGTCCCATTTTGTAGCCATACGCTGCAGTGTCAAAAGACTCATTCAGCCAATCTTCTTTATTTCCCTTCTGGCTGACGTTGTCAATCTTCCAGATGTGCTGATAGGTGTGTTTCATAGTTGGAAATTCGATTGGTGTATTAACTGTTTTTTCGCATTCATTTACTTTACGGTTTGTCTCATCTGAAAAACAAATACATTACTTCAAACTACGAACAAAAAGGAACTGAATCAATAATAGTACCATAGGAAGTTAAGTTGTTTACCATTCGGTATTTTATTCGTATTAAATGATAAGAGTTTACATGATCACTAGAATGAGCCATTCCTATGCCAAGTCGACTGTTTTCAAATTCGAGTTTTTTTGGTAGCCAATAATGGGCTCGTAGAATTGGTTACTTTAATCACATGATAGAATAAAGGCCAAAAGTGATAATCAAAAATTTTTTTTGAGAGACACTAGTTTTGAACTAGAAATTTGGTATTTTGAATTTGAATAGGGTTTTTGGACAGCAGAGACAAAATAAAATATTACCGTACCTAACTTGTCTTGCAAATTCTCCATTTGAAGTTCTAATTTCTTATCAACCTCTAAAACAAAAATTACAGAAACATTTGATTAGTAAATAAACAATAAAATTGCACAAACACACTGACCGGTGCAATTTTTAACTGATGCGACAATAGGTGAAATATCTGCTTCAAGTTTACCTAGGAAGAAGTTCTTCATTAAATGAAATAAGAGAAATGTAGTAAAAATTAACTAACGTTTTAATTGGTGATTCTCGGAATTCAACGTTTCAAATTGTTCAAGAATTGTACCTAATCAACAAAAAAATGAAACTTGTTAAGTTTTATTTCATGAAAAACCCTTTACCAAAAAAAAAAAAAGAGTATAGAAAATTAAGTTGTTTACTATTAGGTACATTGTAAATGATCAATAGAAGGCGCTAGCAAAGTCTATTGTTATCGCATTTATATTTATTGGTAGCCAGAACTGACTCGCAGAATTATTGGCTGTTTTGCATTTAGTTACAATTTCGATAATAGTCAAAACGTTTGAATTAAAATCGCCCTTTAAGCTAGAAACTAATTTTGAATTGGGACTTTGGTTTTGTATTCTCAGTTTCAATCAATTTGACTAAAATATATTACACGTTACGTTTGAAAACAGTAAAATATTACCTAAACTGGATTCCTGATAACAAACGATCTCCTTTAAATCATCAAGTAGACAATTTAGTCTTTCTAGTTTCTTCCCATCCTCTAAATGTCACAAAAACATCGATCAATAAATAGCTTTAGTTTTACTTTTAGATAGGTTAAGTAGCAACCTTTGCAATCATTAACTGATGCGGAAATAGTTGAAATATCGTCTTCAAGTTTACCTAGGAGGAGTTTCTGCATAAAATTAAATTTGAAAAAAAAATAACAAACAATAACTAACGTCTTAAATTGCGGTAAGTCCTATCGAGTCTTCCAATCTCGGAACTCCATTTTCGATTAGTATCGTCAAATTTTTCAAAAATTGTGTCTAATCAACAAAAAAATGTAAAATGTTGAGTTTTATTTCATGAAAATCTATAACTCGTACCAAGCACTGCTTCTATGTTCTTCAACTTAATTTCAGTCACTAATTTTTCATCCGAATTTTCAACTGAAACAAATAGAAACAAGACATACATCGCCTAACAATTTTCTTTGAAAAATGACCAATGTTCCACTCACCTTCACGAGTCTCCGACGACGGATAAAAATCATTTTCCGACTTAAAACAAAATTATTTTTTAATTCAACCCATTTAAAGATTGCGAATTTAAATTCCATTATACAATTAAGTTATCTTACCTCAACATTTTCACAAGCACACAGCGAGTCTTTGAATGTAAACGCATCCGAAATGCAAGCATCACAGTAAACATGACCACAGGTTTTTTTAAATATTTCGTCGCAATCGGAATTGCATCTAAAAGTGTGAAAGTTAAGGATTATTTCAAGCTTAATATAACGGTGGTTCAGAATAAACACCTCCGACAAATGTACATGTTTAACGAACTCGCGGTTTCCCGTGCTGAATAAAACCGGAAATAGAGAAAAGACTACTTCGCAGTAATTATGACGTAATTGGGGTGTCGTACAACTAGTAACGATAATAAATAGCGGAACTTTTAAGTTCAATTTTGGCAATCATAAAGCTAAAAAAAAGGGATTCTAACATTTTCCTTTCTTGATCATAAGAAGTAATTTTTTTTTCTTGATCATAAGAACAATTTTTACTATTTTTATTGATCAATGAAAAGTTATAAAAAAAACGCTGACAGAAAAATGTAATGTTAATTAACATCAATATCAACTCTTATAAAAATCACATCGTTCACCAAATACAAGGGTTTTAACGCAGTAAGCGGTATCACTTTCAGCTTTCCCCAACCTCTATTACTATCATCATGTTTGGGCTTATCAAACGTTTCCGGAGTTTCCGAATCGGAAATTATTTCAATTGAATGATTTATCGTCTCTTTTCCCTGCGATATCAGTGTAATCTTAGCGCGGTAACTAATAGGCCACTTCATAATATCATCCCAATCGCCTTTTAAAACTTTCAGATAAACTGACATATGAGTGCCCTTTGATACTCCGAGCCCATTTGGGTAGACGGCGAGGTACATTTTGTAACCGAATGAAGAAGTGTAGAACGGCTGGCTTATCCAAGCGTGCGGTAATTCTTGCAGTAGTGTGAAGCCTCCGACTTTCCACACGCGGGTGTATGAATGCTTGAAAGCGGGAATTTCGAAATTCATGTTCAACTTTTGTTCGCATCGACTGATTCTACCATTCATGGTGTCTGAAAAGTTTTAGGAAATTTCTATTTTCTGTTGGGTGCTGTTCCTTATTTAGGGACGATTTTGGCCACCAGGTCATGACCAATCCTCAACTTTCACCTCCCGATTTGCCTATGGTTTGATGCACAACCGGTCGTACTCGTACAGTAACCGGGTCAGTTAGGACCTATACCACCCATGCCGCACCTGGTGGCCAAAAGCGTCTCTAAATCGGATATCATTATTTACTATACACACTTTTCTGCATAAGCATCGCTCCCTTGTGAGTTCGCAATTCATTCTTTACGGAGTCTACGATAAATAAAATAATTTAGAAAGAATTCTCCTTTATTTAACCAGTGAAGGTTTACTTATAAGAGTCTGATGTTTAGTTGCAGCTTCCTCCATCATTTGTTGCGTGTATTCTCGTTCCTCTTTGGCAGCGTCTGCAATGCAGATGAAAACTAGTTATTTTTTTTTTAATGTTTATTAATATTTACCTTTCAACTTGGTTTCCATGAGTTCAGCCATCGACTTTTTCATTTCCAGCCATTGTTTTTCAAATACTGCGACATTTTCCCGCTCTAATTCCTAAAGAATAGTTCGTGTATTAGCCAAGAGGGAGCAACACAATTTTTACTTTGAAAGCATCGCGTTGTTTTTCCATCATCACTTCGTAGTGAGCTTGAAAATCATTTTGGTGTTTACCAATTTCCAGTGGTGTACCCTTAAAATCATTTTTAATAAATTTATAAAATGCTTTTGAAATCCAATTTTACCTTAAATTTACAACCCAGATAAGAATATTTGCAAGGAAAAGTGGAAAACGCACATTCCTGGTTATAATTTTCAGTCTAGATACAAATTAAAATATCGAAATTTATCGATAGAGATTTATTGTATCAACTTACTCGCAACTTCTTGTTGAAATGATGGGGTTCATCATTTGGTTCATTAGTGTTAACCTCTGGTTTCACCTGGGAATGTATAAAAGGATTTAACCGTTATGTAATAAGTGTTCACGTACGTACCTCACAGTCGTAATGGTCTTTGCACAATTGGTCGTTTTCGATGTAACTGTTGGCGATGCATTTATTGCAGAAGGAATCGCCGCAAGGAGCTGTAAATAGTGTTTTACAAGTATCTGCTGTGCATCTAATAGAAAAAGAAAGTTATTCATTAAGCGAAATTATAAATTACATTGGAAGTAAAGTGCAAAGGTGTTGCATCGTATTTAAGTTAAGTTGAATGAAACGAAAGCCATATAAGGAAATTATATGGATTACATTTCATTACGAATTTAAAATTTTATGGGAAATTTACCGTTTACAACTCGACATCATTAATCAGGAGTTATACGAAGCGATTAACAAGCAAGCATAACGCGCATTAAAGTCATCAGAGGTCGTTTAATCGGTAAACAACCGTCGCGAATGCCTCTGGTGGCTGCATACTGAAGTTAACGTTCGAAAAATTTATATTTTCTTTCGTGTTTGTGGGTATAATCGAAATTTTAAAACAAATGTAATGCTAACAAAAAGTGGGGAAACATTTTTCGTCTAGTTGTCTGCATTTGGTAATTTATTACAATTAAACGTTTAAAGAAGACAAGGAAGACGTAAAACAAAAAATGCGTTTGTCTGCACCAATTTAATTGCAAAGTTTCTTGACCTTGAATAAATTAGAAAAGGAATTTTACTTAACTTAGATGAACAGAAAAATGATAAAACAAATCAAAATGTATACATTTCAATCAAAATCAATATCAATTCGCAAATAAAAAGCATCGTCCACCAAATACATTGACTGTAAGTCAATAAGGGAAATGACTTTATCACAACCCCAACTTTCATTAAAGTAATCGGGTTTCTCAAAATTAATGATATCATCAGGTTCAACCGACTTGTCTTCTAACTCTTTTCTTTGCGACAACACTGTGATCTTTGCTCGACATGAGAGCGGCCATTTCAAGATATCATCCCACGTTCCCTTCAACATACCCAGAAAAACCGACAAATGACTACAAGCTGCAATTCCTACCCCGTTTACATGAACAAAAAGGTTCATTTTGTAACCGTATGTACGGGTGTAAAACGGCTCGCTTTGCCATTCTTCTGATTTCGTCTGCAATTCGGTAAAGTTTACAATTTTCCAAATGTGGGTGTAGGTGGACTTCATGGCAGAAGGTGTAGAAAGTGTTTGCTCGTCCAATTGGTTTATGCATTCGCTTATTTTCTCGAGTATCTCGTCTGAAATTTAGAAGGGAATTGTATTTGGGGTAGTAAAGTTAACACGAAATTTTACTTTTCTGAGTAATCATAGCCGTCTTGTGATTTTTCAATACATTTTGCACGGAATCTACAGGTAGAAAATGAATATTAGGTTGGCGTTATCATTAAAAAATCACGACTTTTAAAACGAAGTGATGCTACTGAATGTGGGGGCACCACTGACGTGAGCAGTGGGTACAATAATGCATTTAATAAATTTGTTCAAAATTTGACGATACCGTGAGATATTTTTAGAATAATGAACAAAGGTTTTGTTAATATTTATTAATATTTACCTTTCAACTTGGTTTCCATAAGTTCAGCCATTGACTTTTGCATTTCCAGGCACCGTCTTTCAAATATAGCGATATTTTCCCGCTCTAATTCCTAAAGAATAGTTCGATTATAGCCAAAAGAGAAAGCAAAATAATTTTTACTTTGAAAGCATCGCGTTGTTTTTCCATCATTAATTCAAAATGAACTTGAAAATCATTGTGGTGTTGATCAATTTCCAGTGGTGAACCCTTAAAAACATTTTTCAAAAATTTATAAAATGCTTTTGAAGCCCAACTTTACCTTAAATTTACAGCCCAGATAATAATATTTGCAATGAATAGTGGAAAACGCACATTCCTGGTTATAATTTTCTGTCTAGATACAAATTAAAATATTGAAATTTATCGATAGAGATCTATTGTATTAACTTACTCGCAACTTCTTGTTGCAATGACGGAGTTCTTCATTTGGTTCATTAGTGTTAACCTCTGGTTTCACCTGGGAATGTATAAAAGGATTTAACCGTTATGTAATAATAGTGTTGACGTACGTACTTCACAGTCGTAATGGTCTTTGCACAATTGGTCGCTGTTGATGCAACTGTTGGCGATGCATTTATTGCAGAAAGAATCGCCGCACGGAGCAGTAAATAGTATTTTACAAGTATCGGCTGTGCATCTAATAGAAAAAGAAATTAGAAATAACAGAGACGCTGTAACGTATTTAACTTGAAGAAGTTGTAATGTAATAGTTACATTTCATTACGAATATAAAATTACGAATATAAAATTTTGTGAGAAATTTACCGTTTACATATCGACATCATAAATTAGAATAAAAGCAAACGAAATAAACCTAAAACTTCCTTCTGCTTCTCTTGATTGGTTTAAATTTTCATTTTCTAATAAGGTTGTTTACGATCGCGTTTTTACAATTTCCAGTAAGGTTTTGCTTCGAAGTTAACGCATGCGCAAAGAGAACGTAAATCCCAGCTTCGCCTGTTCGAAGCTGGGTCGCCATATCTAAGCTGGAAGCCCACTTCAGTGTACGCATGCGTCATAACCTCTCATTTACGTCACTATAAGGCTGTAACAACCACACAGGTCATAAGGCAAAGGTCGCGCATGCTCGGATGTTGACGAGAGAACAGGCTTGATCGGCTTCGTTTGAGGCGTTTGATCACTCACTGGTTGTACTAATTGATTCAAGACGGCGCAGTTGCATTCTGTTCCTCCATTCCTCAGCACCGTTCCTGTTCCTAGGAACCCTTTATTAAGCAGCAGGAAGGCAACAAATAATAAAAAATACGGGGAGCGATAAACCTACGGGTAGTAAAATAGTGTTAAAAATACAACTAATAGCGCTGATAGTTAGTACAAAAATCAAACACCGGGCGAAAAAATTTTTGTTTCACTGAATCTCTCAATCAGTTCAAGGCAGACATTTTAAGTAAAAGCAAGTAACAGATAATCGTTCATTTTAGTTATTTAATAAAGCAAAATACAATTCAATAAAGTTTAATTACATTAAAAGTTAACTAATACACATTTGGTTAATTTACAACTTACAGACGCACGATATCGTTGTCGCTTAACACGGCATCTTAAAAAACTTGGGATGTTTGTTATTTCAGGAAAATAATGGTTTACGGAGTTTATATATAAAGCCGGTATTTTAGTTGAAAAATTGTCGGGATGTGTGTGGGTAGCGATTACAGTAGCGTAGTTAACTTACCTGTTGCAATTAGACATGTTTGTTTCTAGTTAAGCTACAGATTGGAAATATAAACGATCGATTGTGATTCAAGTAAGTTATTAGTGTCCGATCCGAACACTTTGCAACGTGACCCAACGTGATTTGGGCAAACTAATCTTTAACAAACTCACAGATTAATATCAGATTCACGGTGGTAGATCTAGGCGTTTTCCTAAAATGAAGTGGTACTAAGAACCGACCGATACTCTACTGGGATTAGACGCATGCGCACTGGCCCTGGCTGCTTCTGAGACAGGATCTGGTCTCGATCAAGGCAGGGCAGCTCCTATACTTCTGCGCATGCGCCAGGACTTAAACTTTTTTCTCAAGTCACTTTTCTCGCTAGTTTAAAGCTTGTTTATGCTAACGTTGAATGGTTAATTTAGGTTAATAAATTAATACCAGGCGAGATAAAAGATTTGAGGTAGTTTAAACCACGTTGAAATGTATTTTTAGTGATTTCCAGCACATTTGGTTTTGGAGACTATGTCCATGCGCATGCGTGATAGGATAGGTACTTTACTGGAGCGATCGAGGGCTTTCCACTTCTCCACTGGTGAAGTTCTGTGAAGTTATAAGTTCGTGGGTGTGCGCAGAAGAGTCGTTGCTGATGGTTCAGGCGCCCGCTAGACATTCGTTTACACGCTGCCGTGACGGATCTGGGTAAAAGGTGAAGTATGATCTCTGAAATAGAGGGAGATCTGGCCGGAACTGTAAACTGTAGGTCAATAAAAACAACTATTATACATACTAAAAACAAAAGTATTTAAGTACTTGTTATTTCATTAATTTTTAACATTGCATTCTACCATTCGGATCATTCTATGTAAATTCCTCTTTTTACCTAATGACTCAACTTCATTTCACCGCCACTAGATGTCACTAGTAGGGTTGAAAGTGAAATAGGCGCGGTCCAAGGACACTCATGGGTGCCATACGTATCGTTCATTTCTCTCACTTTCTCACTTAATTTGCGAGTAGTATTAACGGCGAAAAGTAAATATGGGTGTGGTGTTTCATCCCAGTGTCAAGTTTAGAGAATCCGTGGCAAGTAAGGCTTTAATTTGTAGCGAATTTGCGAACAACAAGTAGATGTTTTCATAATATTTAAGCCTATATCAAATTGACGGTCTTTCCTCTTCCAGAGCTGTCAAAAAACTGGTTGTTTTCGAGCACTGTTAATCCGTCAAGAATAACGAAGTCTTCTGGATCAATCTAAAAGAAGCGACTACAAAAGTTCCGTGATAATATGAAACCTGTAGACGTTTATCGATGGATAAATTCTGCGTGAAGGTGAGGTAAGATTTTCTTTAAACTTTAATTTAAAATTAAAAAATTGACTGCTTTTAACCACTAAGAAACAACATAAAGTAACTCTTAAATTATACAATCAATGCTGTTTTTGAAGCAAAAAATGGTCTATCTTTTTACTGTTTTGGCTTGCAGAAATAGTTTCACTTGTTTTGAGGTGTGTTGAGTGGCATTACGTCACGGTTACGTAATAAGGTCACCCACATCACATGAACAAATGAGAAACACATCCAACCGTCGATAGCTCAGTTGGTAGAGCGGTGGACTGTAGTGGACACGTTGCTATCCATAGGTCGGTGGTTCAAATCCGCCTCGACGGACATTATTTTGAAGAGTTTTGCCTACGTTATTTTAATAACATACACAGTATCACATTTTTATTTTATTTTATTTTTTTGCATATACATGTATGGCTTTTAGTTTACTTAATCTATTTCTTTTTATTATTTTGACTTTCGGACGGTTTTGTTTTGTTTTGTTTTAAAAGTGCTGACGTAGGGTTATGCAATGCAGTCATGCCATCATTCTCTAGAGAAAACGCTCCAAGTCACTTGAACAAATCTTAGGACTTGGATTTTCATCCGTCGGTAGCTCAGTTGGTAGAGCGGTGGACTGTAGTGGACATGTAGCTATCCATAGGTCGGTGGTTCAAATCCGCCTCGACGGACTTTTTTTTATTTTGCAATAAAATACGTGTGGGGCTCACGTATTTTATAACCCGAAGGACTAGTAAAAAAACGAATTACTCTTGATAACTTTTCCATATTCTTTCGTTTAGTGAAATTTTCAAGGTAAAAAAAAATTTCATTTATTAAAGTAGATTTTCAATTTAAAATTTGAAACATTTTCGGTTAATTGGCACTTATATCCAATCTTATATAAAGAACATCATCCACCAAATATAGTGGTTTTAGATCATCAAGGAAAATAAATTTTGAAAATCCCCACCCTACATTGCAGCCATTAACTGGCCTATAAAAACAATCCGTAGTTATCGTACGTGAATAATGTTCAGATTCATCATGTTGGGCCAATAACATGAGTTTAGTAGTGTAAGTAACAGGCCATTTTAAAATCTCATCCCATGGAGCGTCCTTGGGATGAGATTTTATAATGACGCGTATAAAGAGACTTAAATGAGTATCTTTTCCATCTCCTTGTCCGTTTGGATATATTTCGAGACGCATTTCATAACCAGAAGATCCGTAAAAAAAAGGCTTAGTCCTACCACTCGTTCCACTTGTATGGTCGGTTTGAAGCGCTGAGAAATTGTCGATTGTCCACACCTGACTGAAGGAATGTTTGACTGAGGGAGGGAAAATCAATTTTTGCATTCGTTTGGACTTCCATTGCTGTAAAATTTCTTTTGTCAGTTAACAGTTGCGAAATAAATGAATTTATATATACTTTAATGGAATTATTTTCTCGTTTTGCAGTTGATAATTTTAAGTGGGCTTCTACATCTGATTGATGTTCATCAATTTCGACTGGAGAACCCTACAAATCGTTAAAGATTTAGCAAAATACATACGACATACTATTATTGTTATTCCTTACTTTAAAGTTACATCCTAAATAGGAGTATTTGCATGGGCATGTGTTATCCATACAAGAGCAGTCCTTATGAAAATGTTTAATTTTCTTGCTGCAGTGATTATCACTTATTTCCCCTTCTCGTTTCCGGCCATCAATTGAATCCTGATATGGGTTTATATTTTTAGACTAAGGATTGATTTTGTGATTAGGTTTACTTACATTGTTTGCATTTGTAGTTATGGTCCACCTAAATGGGATAAACATTTGATTAGGTAATGACATATATTATTTACTGCTTTGTTTTTACAAAGAATCTAATTAGACTTCCTTTTCTTCACTTACTTGTTCTTACGAGCAGACATCTGAATCTGGTAACACTTAACGAAATAGAACTATCTTCCTCTTCTACTTAACGAAATAGAACAAGATGGCTCGATTGTTACCCAAATGTGATGCGTAATTGCGCGTGCGACAAAAATAAAATTGATTAGATGCCACTAGACTTCGCCATTCACTCAAAGTATACGTAATAATGCTTTTATAGATGAATGTCACAACCTATGGCATAGACAGATTAAACCACTAGAAAACTCGGTGTTTTTTTGATTAATTACAGTCATTACATCATTATTTTTTTGTATTAAAAAACTTTCATCTTATCTTCATTATGATTAAGAAGTGGCAATACATTTTCAATTTGAAATTCGAAATATTTATTAAGAAAAGAATATTTCTTGGTTAATCAGTACTTATATCCATTCTTAGATAAATAACATCAACGATTATAGACCGTTGCACGACAAAAAAGCTACTACTTGGTTTATTCCAGTGATAATACAGCATATCTTGCTACAAATAACGATCAATAACAAATAGTAAAACCATTTAAAGCTCATTTACCACTGTCAATGTATTATTCCATTTTGAAAATGCAAATTTGAAGGATTCATTGGCGTTTTCTGCCAAAATTTAGAATTCTCTAAAAGGAATTCTCCCTTAGGACTGACATTGTAAGGGACGTCATTGCATGGCAGGCTCAGTTTACAAAATCTTACGTGGCAATAAAAACTGATACATGTAAAAGTAGTAGGCCTTTGCCATGTAAGAAACATTGAATCACATGATACAATAAAAAAATGCTCTTAAAGCCCAAGAAAATATTGCAAACGCAATTAGTGGGCCAAATATGAGATCAAGTTCTTGTACGATTATAAAAAGACCATTGACTTTTTGTCTGTAGTTTGTAGGGTCGAAATGTCCGAAATTGGTGAGTTTTAAAATGGAGAAACATTCTGTAATGCGTGTCAGTATTCAGAGGTGTTTTGACTTTGTAATTTATTAGAAAATAAACAAAAACTGAAATTGATTTTATCATTAACATCAAGTTTATTAATAACTTTTGCAGAAGTATTAGTTTTGTATCTAATCTATATTTTTTATTTAGGTAATTTCTAAAAATCAACACTGGCTTTACTTGAACACCGTACTGGTACTGAATCAAGTTATTGCTGTTTAGCGACATCTAGTAAGAGAATAGGAAATGTTTCATTTGCTATTTACATGAAGTATTCGTAGGTTTAGGTTTTTATTTATATTAATTTATGTTTTTTTTTTTTTTTAAAACAAAAAAAAGGTGTTACGGTGATTGTAAAATGATCCGGATTACTCACTGCTTACAAGTTAGTGGAAACAGTTTTCGCGCGATTATGATGTAATCTCAAAGATGGCGGTGACAGAAAATCCAACCGTCCCGTTCTGCCGAACTTAGGTTCCATTTTTACGACTGCAGGACAAGGTTAAAATGGTAATAATGGCCAAATATCTTCAAACTGGTTTCGTATAGCATTACAGCATAGTAAGAATTGAAAAGTAATTTCGACATTTTCTGTTTCAGCGTAGTTGTGCTTGTGCGTCATCGTCATTTACGAGTCAGTTAGGACTGAAACTCCCTTTTTTTTCCCCGACGTTCCCACTTTTCAGAATCAATCGGTAAGATAAATTAATCTTAAGTCCACTACTCCAGTAGTTTGGAATGGTGTAAAATAGCATCGGGCGTTTAGTTTATTTTTCTCACGAGTTAGTATCCAAAATCGCAGAAACGATGTTAAATAAACCTACTGGAAAATTAAAAACGAAAACATTTCCTCTATTTTATTTGCTTTTTACAAACTGTTATGGTCTGTGTATTTTTATATTACACATAGATTAATAATTTTTTTATTATTCGCAGGCAAGAAGGAAAATTAATAACACCATAGAAGGCTTCCATGTAAACACACAACAGCTGAAGGTTAATGTATAACGGGCAATCGCACATAGTATGATTTATCATATGAGATTTGTCGCGTGGGCGCAACCGAGTTGCCCGTTTTACGTAACACCAGAGGCTTGTTGACTCCTACACCAAAAGAAAATAGCAGCCGAGTACTCTAGTTCGAACTTCAGAATGCTTCAGGTAATTAATTTTTGGTTTAACTTTATTTTAAATCTATCAGTTTATATAACTTTAAATATGCTGGGGTACATTTAATGAGAATATTGTAGAAAACATACCTTTCTAATCTATTTATTTGTACACGAATGTACGAAAACTAACATATTCTACAATTTCAAGTAGAGTTGTGAAAGACACTCCCATGAAAAATCCAATTGACCCCGACATTTCGCCAATTAATGACGAAAATGGGTTCGAGTAAAATTCTTCAATGATCTCATCGAGCTCATCGTTTATAGATATCAAATACCATCCAGTATTGAGTATAGATAATTCAACAATTTCCCTGTGCAAGCTGTTCATCCGAATGTGGCTTAGTCGAATGCACTGACAGTGAAGTAACACCTGTTTCAATTAATTCTTGTATAACACCCCAATTTTGTTTTGCATTTTCCCAGGATTCACACGTAGGTAATTTCGATTGTGATATGAAAGGAAATCTAAA
>JAQGAS010001269.1:0-22411 GCA_034686365.1 Pachymerium ferrugineum | reverse complement strand
AGCTACTTTCCTTCCCACAATGCAACATTCTTCTGCGCCACTTCCGCATCACCTCATATGGAAACACATATGGAAACACATACGGAAACCTAGCTTTAGAAAAATAGGTAGGAAATAATTCACATACATACCCAAAATGGTGTAAAATCAGTGTCACTATTTGCAGACCCCTAAAAGTAACCTTTAGCACCTTTGACAGAAAAGGTGTTGTTCCAAACCACATTCCTTTAGTGTTCTCTTCCACTTTATAGATAAGAGTGTATAGCCCAACTACAAGCAAATGGTGTAATAACACACTTACCATACAAGGCTTGCTAATTAACCTGGTGCAATAAGTATACTTATGCACCCCTAACCACAATTTATTACAAAGAAAAAAAGTGTTTTAGGACTAATTATTCAAATGTATGTAGTTATACATGCTAATAATTTGGCTGTCAAAATGTCCCAAATTTAACACTTAGGGGTGTAACTTCCCCTTACACTGCTAGGATAGCACTGTGTGGTGTAAAATTGCACTGCACACACTGTTAATGTACGTGCATGTTGTGCATGTTATGCATGTTGTGCGTGTTGTGCACAGTTACACCAAATTCTTGTAAAAACTTTGGGATATACACTTATACTGCAGAACCGTACTGTTTGACACCAGGATTTTTAAGAGTGGACAATTCAAATTACCCCTATAGACAGACCACTGTCTGTCTATAGGATTTTAATATAGCTTTTAGTGAATTGCAGGCACTTCAACTACAACATACAACAACTATGTAGGGATTCAAGAATCACATAAAGGTTTGTATAAAAATTGAAATATCCGATGGTACTATTCAGATTAATATTTTGCATTTGCACATTTACCCCTATAGATAGACTACTGTCTGTCTATAGGATTTTAATATAGCTTTTAGTGAATTACAGGCACTTCAACAACAACAAAAACAACAACAACTGTGTAGGGATTCAAGAATCACATAAAGGTTTGTTTTGAAAATTGAAATATTCAACGGTTCTACATTAAGAAAAAATGTTATAAATCAAATATTAATGAAAGAGATTACAAAAATATTCAAATTAAGTATTAGTTAAATTTACAAATATAATAACCTCACTGAAGAACATCACTGAAGAACATCACTGAATAGCATCACTGAAGAACCTAGCTGAAGAACATCAACAATTTACAAGATAGAATAGTCTGCAAGGCCTACCAAAGGTATGTGGTTTGAATAGAAACAACTGAACAGCAAAATTGTTCAAGAAATGCACAATTAGATAGTTACAAATACAATCAGCAAGCTAAGGGTATAAATGGGAAAGGGGCAATTGGAAATTAGGTAGTATGCAGTTGACAATGTTAAAGCAGTTGTTCACATTAGGAGGCAAGGAAGCTAAGTTTCCAATCTATAAAAAACAAAAGGGCTGACCAAAAAGTAATTGAGTAAATATTGCTGTATAATAAGTTTATTGATTTAACGATATTAAGTATCGTTAAATTTGTAAAAGCAAAAAGATATAAAATGGTCTTATTCGCGCCTACTACACTAAAAACAGAGGATGTATTTAGGGTGTATGGCCATAACTGGTAAATATTGAACTGTGCATTTATCAACACCTGTAAATTTTGAGAGAGTGTGTATACAAATTCGGCTCTTATTGGAACAAATTTTTTATGGTGTACACGCAGGGACAAATAAAGGTGAAACACAGTCGTTTCTGAATGGAAAGATGTTCACCCACTACACATACCTTTAAAGGACATGTACAAACATTGTAAAAGGAGTGTACTATTACACATTATAGAATAGGCGAAACTTATGAATGGAATAGTTTCAGGTTCTCTTTGCGCACTCTGCATACGGACTTGGTTTTACATACCTTTTTTATTAAAGGTGTAAGTGCTGAAAAGACTTTTTAGGAAATGATTCAATATATAAATTACTGATTGGTTGGCCAGCTAAATCCAGTGCAGTCCTAGAGATAGACCAAGATATAGTGTCATGAATCCAGTGCTCTGTCCAGAAAGTTTTGAGACTTTCTATATCGCTACCAACCAATCTAATTACCAGCCAATCTATAAGATTTTTTATTGAAACAATTATAAAAAATTTATATATTTATTTAGCACTAGACTGGCTACTAAAATATAGTTGTAATCAACCTCATGGTGCATATACTGCAAACATCTAAATGGTTGAAAAATGGCAAAGGTGTTTTAGTTTGCAATCACCTCAACATTTATGTCGAAAAAAAACCCCTAAGGAGAGAGGCAAAAAAAATAGTAAATATATACTGGTCTTTTAACACCTGTATTTTTTTACACTATAATGGTTTTATAAAACAAAAACAAAACCACAGTATGGAATACATACAGTAAACTATTTGGTCTTTAGCAATGGCAAATGATTTCCCTGAACTTAGGTGTAGATTACCCGTCTTAAATCATTGTCATTTAGTTTAAAAAAAAGTATTCAGAAACTATATTAATGTTTATGAATAACTAATAACAAGTGTAGTTGTAAAAAGTATGTGGATAACTTTTCCTACTGAATAGTTTACACGGTAGCTCAAGGATAAATTGTAACTGATTATCAACAAAGTAGGGCAGTAATTGGAATCAAATTAACTTATTTTGTGGATATGTGTTATTTAAATTGACAGTAACAAAAAATTTGACTTAAATTAAAATGCACAGATACCCGACTTCCCCTCCCATACCTATGATTGTTTTTGCTCTTCAAGGGTTTAGTTCAAATTTAAAAATAGCACTGATGCGGTGCGACGATTCTAGAGAAAAAAGGTAAAGCTATAATTTATAATTATATTATGGCAATTTACATCACCTGAAGGTACATCTAAAAATTCTGTGTAGAGGGCACCCAAGTAAAAAAATTTGCAAAAATTTTAAATTTAAATGATTTGCTGCTTATAAAAACTTTCTCATGTTTTTACATTTGCCAACATTATCAGCCAAAAAATACTCGCCCACAATTTTATGTATTTCGTTTCATAATTTTAAAAATCTGCCTTACATGGCAAAAATTTTAATTTGGATTTTATTTACACCTTAAAACAAAAAATATATATTCGAACTTACTTTCCTTTGCAATCTAATGTGACTGCCCGAGCTTAAGTATAGACATTTTTAACTTTCAAGACGAATGAAGATTATCAACTTTGTGATGATAGGAGAAAGGCAATTAAAACGAGCTAAGCTTAAAGCCACAATCAGCAATTAATTAAATGTACATGATCATACTGGTTAGAACAACAGATTAGAGTTTTTAAAAATGCAAAACTAGATTATTTTAATGACCAGACTTTCTATCATACATTTTGACATTGTTCACATAAATTTAATGAATGTTTGTGCAAGTGGTTAGCCGTATTGCCTCGAATTAGCGCTATACTTGAATTAAAGCCGTACTAATTCTTTGCCGAATATAAAATAGAACTCCGCAATTAAATCTAAACTGGGGTAATTGATAAACGTCAGCGTAGCTAATAAATATTAAGTATCGGACTTAAATTTTACACACTTTTAGAGCCAATAATATATATATATAGCTTTTAGAAAGTATCGTTATAAAAAGAAAAAAATTATTTCGAGGCGATACAATGCATCCTGAACTTAATTTTCTATCACGTGATTTGAAGTAACCAATGAGAATTTTATCTTTTCCTGTTCTGCAACCAATAGAAAATAAGGGCGATAAATAGGTAGGAGTGAAATTCAAGGATGTAATAGCATTTCCTGTTATGACGTATTTCCTGGGCTGAACTTAATTTTCTATCACGTGATTATAAGTAACCAATGGGACAATTTTAGCTATTCCTGTTCTGCAACCAATAGAAAATAAGGGCGATAAAATAGGTAGGAGTGAGTTTCAAAAATGTAATGGCATTTCCTGTTATGACGTATTTCCGGGCCTAACCTCAATTTTCTATCACGTGATTTAAATTAACCAATGGGACAATTTTATCTACTCCTGTTCAGCAACCAATAGAAATTAGGGTGAATTAAATAGGAGTGAGAGTCAAGAATGTAATGGCATTTCCTGTTACGACGTATTTCCTGGTCTAAACTTAATTTTCTATCACGTGATTTGAAGTAACCAATGGGATATTTTTATCTATTCCTGTTCTGTAACAAATAGAAGGGCGATAAAATAGGTAGGAGTTCGATTCAAGGATGTAATAGCATTTCCTGTTATCACGTATTTCCTGGCCTAAACTCAATTTTGTATCAAGTTATTTGAAGTAACTAATGGCACAATTTTATCAACCAATAGAAAATTAGGGTGAATTAAATAGGTAGGATTGAGATTCAAGAATGTAACAGCATTTCCTGTTATGACGTATTTCCTGGCCTAAACTCGATTTAGTATCAAGTTATTTGAAGTAACTAATAGCACAATTTTATCTATCCCTGTTCTGCAACCAATAAAAAATAAGGGCGATAAAAAATAGGTAGGAGTGAGATTCAAGAATGTAATGACATTTCCTGTTATGACGTATTTCCTGGCCTAACCTCAATTTTCTATCACGTGATTTAAAGTAACCAATGGGACAATTTTATCTACTCCTGTTCTGCAACCAATAGAAAATAAGGGCGATAAAATAGGTAGGAATGAGATTCAAGAATGTAATGGCATTTCCTGTTATGACGTATTTCCTGGTCTAAACTTAATTTTTTATCACGTGATTTGAAGTAACCAATGGGATATTTTTTATCTATTCTTGTTCTGTAATAAATAGAAGGACGATAAAATAGTTAGGAGTTCGATTCAAGGATGTAATAGCATTTCCTGTTACCACGTATTTCCTGGCCTAAGCTCGATTTTGTATCACGTTATTTGAAGTAACTAATGGCACAATTTTATCTATCCCTGTTCTGCAACCAATAGAAAATTAGGGTGAATTAAATAGGTGGGAGTGGGTTTCAAGAATGCAATAGCATTTCCTGTTATGACGTATTTCTTGGCCTAAACTCAATTTTGTATCAAGTTATTTGAAGTAACTAATGGCACAATTTATCTATCCCTGTTCTGCAACCAATAGAAAATTAGGGTGAATTAAATAGGTGGGAGTGAGATTCAAGAATGTAATAGCATTTCCTGTTATGGCGTATTTCCTGGCCTAAGCTCGATTTTGTATCACGTTATTTGAAGTAACTAATGGCACATATTTATCTATCCCTGTTCTGCAACCAATAGGAAATTAGGGTGAATTAAATAGGTAGGAGTTAAATTCAAGGATGTAATAGCATTTCCTGTTATCACGTATTTCCTGGCCTAAACTCGATTTTGTATCACGTTATTTGGAGTAACTAATGGCACAATTTTATCAACCAATAGAAAATTAGGGTGAATTAAATAGGTGAGATTCAAGAATGTAACAGCATTTCCTGTTATGACGTATTTCCTGGTCTAAACTCAATTTTTGATAATGGCACAATTTTATCTATCCCTGTTCTGCAACCAATAGAAAATAAGGACGATAAAAAATAGGTAGGAGTGAGATTCAAGAATGTAATGACATTTCCTGTTATGACGTAATTTCCTGGCCTGAATTTAAATTTATATCAGGTGTGATTTGAAGTAACCAATGGCACAATTTTATTTATCCCTGTTCTACAACCAATAGAAAATAAGGGCGATAAAATAGGCAGGAGTGTAATAGCATTTCTTGTTATGACGTATTTCCTGGCTTGAACTCAGTTTTCTACCACGTGATAATTAATGGCACCATTTAATCTAGTCCCGGTTTTGCAACCAATAGAAACAAAAAGGCGATAAAATAGGTAGGAGTGAGATTCTGGAATGTAATAGACCATTTCCTGTTATGACGGTTTTCCTAGCCATGGCCGCCCGCATATAGACGTAGCCATCTTGGGTGTTAAAAAATAAGTTTTTCATGACCCACCAACCATCTGTCCGTCAGGTGATGTCACATTTCAAATTTTTTTACGCAAATTTTTCACTAAACTAGTATTTAAAATGTTTGGCGGCTCGAGTAAACACATCAATTAACAATATTTTAATGGTTAGTAACATTTAAATGCAGGCGCTGACCTTTAATGTTTAATTTTTAACCGTAATATGCCTTTAAAAAACTTTCACAAGCCGCAATACTAACGTTATATGATGTATCTTTACGAAGAGCGCACCTGGCGGGCATGTAGCTAAATATACGCACCTTACAGTTATCTGGTTATATACTATTATGACATCTTTGGGGAACGGAGGAACTGCACTTTTTCTGCAGTAATTTCACATAAATCATAAACTGAACATACTCTGAGCTTAGTGACTTAACTATTTGGAATATTGGAGTTTGTGCAATCCAGCCTACAGAGGTCACTAATTCCATAAGCTCCTACACAGTACAGAATAAAGTAGAATAGAAGTAGTAATATTAATGAGGAGTCTGGCGCAGCCCCATGGTGCATCGCGCGAAAAAAACAATATTTCCAATTTTTAGTTACAGCTAGTTTTCAATGTCCTCACACGAGGGCGCCGCTACTAATAGATACTCGAGATATAGGCATAAATCACGCTAATAAAAGGGCCTTGTCCTAACTTATAACTTATAGTGGACTGCACCAACAACTGCTTAACTGCACTCATTAAAAAAACGCAAGAAAGGTAAATTTAGGCTTTCACCCTCTAATGTGTATGTTTTTGCATTCAGGCCTGCTAAAACACAATACCTTCTAGGTGTACAACTGTACTGCACGGTATTGCAAAACACTAATTAGTGTTCAAATGACTGCACAAAAAGGTGTAGAGATACACACAAGTGTAAACAAACCGTTATTTTTACCGCTGTAAAATTAAATCTCTGTAAAACATACAAGTGTTAACCCCTAAAAGTTATCATAATGTATAACTGTATTGCATTCGCTATTGTATCTTGTTTCCGGTGCGACCTAAAATTGGACTCTTTTCGTACAATTTGCCCTTGTTACGCTACCAGTTTGTGTTTGACGTTGCACCGTGATCCAAGTATTCCGATAGAATTACAATGGTTAAAAATTCAGGTGCCGAAAATTTTTCCGGCGGATGTTTTCAGTGGTAGCAAATGAAAATTTATGTAAATTATTTCACAGTCTGGAATCGTATTTGGCTGTAAAAAGTTATGCTGTTTTCGTATACTACACGAATCGTCCTCGATCCACAGATCGATGCCTGTTTGTATGGGTTAAGGTTGCCTCATGTTAGAGCGTTTATTCACGCCAAATCGCAAAATTGGGCGATTAAGAGGGAGTCTTACGTCTTTGGCACCGCACCAGGTGGCCGCTAGAAGGTGCTGGCGCTCATAAGATTATTCCAATAGAATATTCTTTATGATTTTTTCCATTTTTTGGGGGCTTTATGTTGGACCATGTCTTTTTTCAATCAAATTACCATTCTATTGGGTACCCAACTATTCAGGGAAAATTAAAACGGAGAAAACACGAAACTTCAGAAGCAATAAATTTATTTACTTCTGATAATTCTCTTCGTTAAACCGCCACCAGTTGTCGTTACTAGTGCATATAGCTAGGTAAGATATAAATTCATCAATGCCATAGTTTGACTAAAAACACACCTGTAGTACTTACAGTAAGATGAGAAAATAGAAAAAGATGTTAAAAAGGTTTACCTAACAATTGTTTAAGGTGCAAAAATTCTAAGACCTCAAAAAAAGGAAATAAATTTAAAAAGAAAAGGTAAGCAGAAAGTTTCATGTCACAAAAATGAGAGATTTTTTTGAAAAGCTTCATATTTCATAAAGTTCATGTTTTTATTAATTTATGATTTTTTAGAATTAAGAACCTATTATTCTTATTAGCTGAGTACAAATTAAAAAAGATTGAGAAAAATTATTTTTTACATATGAATGTTTAACGTCTTTATGGTTTAGGTGTAAGAAGGTTACATCATTTCACCAAATCAAGTTTGCACCAAATCAAGTTAAGGCTGATGAAATAATTGTCACATTACGGTGATTATTTTGTATTTGTGAAACCGTGTTGTTTGTATTTATTATAGGGTTGAATTAGTATGTGCAATTGAGGGCCTACTAGGTTCGATTATGACTTGGACTTTATATCACATTGACATTACTAACTTTTCGTGTCTTGTGACATTAGTTCCCGTCTCGGCCACCACGTACCGCATGTCGCAATTTGTAGCAGTGTACTAGTGTAGCAGGCTTCGCCGCCATATTTAGTGGTGGCTGACAAGTGGTGTTCGTTAACACATGTTCCGCGGCCATTAGTGTCGTCCTATTTGAAAGTAACTTAATCTGACAGTATTATTTTTTTCTTTTGTTTGGCCGCTACGGGAGTGAAACTTTTATTTGGGTGGTGTATCGGCGCAAAGGTTATGTGGACAATGTGAATTTCGGCTTTCACGAATGGTTAACGAATGCTGAATAGGAAATGTGTACAAGTAGGTTAAAGAACGGTTATTATGCGCCCATTATTAGCGGCCCATTACGTGAGTGAAACTTAATTTGGTGTTATACATCGACGAAAAATTTATACAGATAATAAATTTGTGCTTTGAATGAACGGTTAACGAATGCTGCATATGAGATGTGTACAAGTCTATTAAAGAACGGTTATTATGTGCCCATTACGTGAGTGAAACTTTTATTTCGGCATCGATATATGGACAATAAATTTCTGCTTTGAACGAACGGTTGACGAATGCTGTATATGAGATGTGTACAAGTCGGGCAATGGACAGTCACGCAGGCATTATGTGAGTGAAATTTTTATTTTCGTATGTTTACAATGTAGAGGTAAATGCATGTATTTTTATAAGGTTTATGACAAGCTTCAGGTGGCTTCAGGCGTTGTCAGGCTTAAGTTTAAAGGAGACATGTAACACACGTTTGAAAATCATTGGTTTTATTTAATTCCATTACCGTAGTAATATAGAGTAATAACTTTACAAAAGATGCAGCGCTGACGACAGTGGTATAACGGTTTATTAATAATAATGTTGAATTTTAGTTATAAGTTTGCTACATGAAATGACAATGTAAAGACAATACAAAAATTCTGTTAATATAATGTAGAGACTAATGCCCTTCGACACCTTATAAACCCTCTACAACTCTTCTGCTTGTGGGACCGTTGTAGCATTCACGGGTAGTGATTTCAGCAGCTTTTTCCTGTCTTTAAGGTTACGGTTTTTCCCTAAAAATGGAAATTTTTAAATTACATGAGATTTACCTAACAATTGTTTAAGGTGCAAAAATTCTAAGACCTCAAAAAAAAGGAAATAAATTTAAAAAGAAAGTTTCATGTCACAAAAATGAGAGATTTTTCGAAAAGCTTCATATTTCATAAAGTTCATGTTTTTATTAATCTATTTTTTAGAATTAATAACGTAGTATTCTTATTAGCTGAGTACAAATTAAAAAAGATTGAGAATGATCGAAAGTTACGCGCCCGGTATCGGCCGCCGCAGTCCCCGCATGTCCGTCAACGGGGAAGGGTCGGGCCTTTGCCCGGTATAGGCCGCCGCCGCAGTCCCCGCATTGCCGGCAACGGGGAAGGGTCGGCCTTTGCCCGGAGAGCGAGGGGGATTCGGGCCCGTGTCATCTATAGAGTAAAATAAATTTTCATTTAGCTTGGGTTTTCGGTAGAAATGTCAATAGGTCAATAGGATGAACATTTGTGAATGTCGCCCTGGCCTCTTGACTAATTTCACTCGATTCTAAAATTACAGTCTCGATGTAACAGGCCTTGTCCATTCCCTATCTCCCAACCCTTTAACAAATGGTGGCTCAACCGGAAGTTCCACTGCGTAAGACAACTCCAACCTGAAGTCTCCTTCTAAGATGGCGGGAGGAGAAGGGCACCAAAGGTGGGGTATGGCGGAGAACTTCGTGTGATATAGTGGTGGCCTACTGGTTAGTGGGACCATTACTCTAGCGGGTGGTCCCGAGTTCGTTTCACCGAGTTGCTAACGGTGTAATTCTTTTAAGTCACGTGACTTTTAAAATATTTGAGATAGACACATATGAATGTGATATTTAATCGAACTGTCTTCATAAGATACATCAGATTCCGTACTTGAAAAAAATATTTTATTTAAATTAGGCTTTAAGCCTAAATTAAGTCTAATTCAAACAACTCTTATTTAGCCTTATTTTGAAAATTTTAAATGTAAAGAAAGAGGACATACTAAATAACATTCCCTCAAAGTTACATATCTCCCCTTATTACAGTTTATAAGATATAGGTTTTTACATTTTACAATTCACTACTACAAAAATTTGGAAAAAAAAAAATGAAATATTGGGAATGCACTTAGAGAGTGTAACTTTTTTCTAAGAAATAGGACATACTACTGTATACGAATGCTTATGTGGTATACAAAAGCTGCACATTTGGTATTTAAGAAAGTGTAAACCTTTCAACTTGCTATATGTTGAACATCAATTTAATCAATTTAAAGAGTGTTGCAACTGGATAACCACTACAACCAACTAAACACTTTACTACTCTTACTTCTTAACAGGTGTTCACATTAGGGCTTGTCCAAGTTTATCTTATTTTTATACCGTTTAGTAAACCTTGCAAAATGTGTTACCGTACTTAATGCGGTGTTCCTTTACATCATTTCTGTTCTAGCTATTTACATTTTATGAATTATGCAGCGGGTTTATGAGACCATTTAATCGATTTGGCTGTCATAGTAGTAAAGTTTATATAGATTATAACTTCTATCTGGATTATCCTTGCAGTACAAACCTGGTTCAACTATCGTGATCTAGATCAATTGAGTTTCTGAGACTAGAGTAGCACACAATCTTGACTGAAATGCCTTCCCGGTATACTTCACTTCCATTGCACACCAATCACACTGACAATGAGCCATTTTGTAATGATGTAGTTCCAGTATAATTGGCCTTTGCCTGGTTTACAGCTTTTAGTGTGAACCCTAATACCTCATTCGCACTGCAAACGTAAGTTGTCACAAATTTATGACAATTGATCCTATTGCTATCTATTGAAGACAACTAGTGTATCAGTAATATCCATTAGGTGGTAATGTGCTACACAAATCGCCTCAGTCAATATAACATGTGACCGGTTACTTCCTACAAAAGACTAAATGCCTAGTAATGATGACTGCCCAGCCCAATCACCATTTGCAAAAATTTCAATTCAAATTCAAAGCAATAAACCTGTTCTTGCCAGATATGACCTTAGATATAGTTGCAGGGTTAAACTCTCTATTCTCTTTTCTTCCTACAAAAGGATGTTACTACAACAGGCAAGTAACAGTAACCATTTTGCAATGCACTAAGTCAGCCCACAGTTTATACAATCCAAGTTAACGTATATATAGTATACAATTACAGCCTGGTAATATTGCAAATTTGTGGAGTATTGTCAATATAATTTCACACCTTCTGCTCCTGGTAAATTTTTTGCATGTTAGACAATAAAAACGTAAAGGTCCTACCTAGCAATAACGTAAGCATAAGCATATAGCAGTGACGATAATTATCTATTTCAATATTAGATGGCGCTACTCGTTCCAGGCTGGCACTGCAGCAATATGTCAATACCAAGGCATTTAGAATAGTAGATATTGTCTCGCTCGCTTTCCTGTCTGTCCCAAAAAGCTTTTAACAATAGTTTTTATGATCTATAAGCTTAATAGTTCAGCTTGTGATATAAACGTTCGTAAAGAAAAAAATTAAAACTTTTAATTGACGTACAAATATTCACCAACTACTTAAATTACTTGTTTTAGCTTTATGCTTCTTCTTTTTTTGATTTATTATTATTGATTGTCAATTTAACTAATTTTTACATGACTCTTGCGAGTACACAGCAGAAATATACCTTCGCTTCCCTTTTTTTTTTTTTTACAATTTTTCAGCATTAGTAAAATAAGACGTTCCCATAACGCATTTTTCAAATTAAAAACCATTTATTCAAACTTCTGAAAAAGCCTCATTTGAAAATTCATTGAAAACTCAGACAATAAAACTTACAATTCTTTTTTGCCGTTTTTCCCAGTGGATATTAAAATTTCACAATAAACAGGGCAAGATGTGTCAGAGGGTTGCTTCCCTGCAATGAACTTAGACACTTTCAATGGGCAAAGACGAGTTTTTCAGTTCCAGTAGATAAAAAGTGTCCCGCTGAGCTCCTTGTAAACCTGTAGGTGATTGAAAGCTACCGCATGTTGTTGTCATGAAAATTAATTAGCAATGTTATTGTAAAAGAAAGGAATGGGTATTCACGGCTAAATCGACTGAAATTTATTTTATACAAAATTAATTTTCGACATTTAAAAAAATAAAATTAATTTATTATTTGTAAATATTGTAAAATTCAACTGCACTTTATAAACTTTAACTCCGAAATGCACTTATATTCTATCATGCATATTACATTTTGTTATTGAAATATTGTTACCTCACTTAGGGGGAAAATTAAAAATTCATTTCCCCACTAAGGAATTTCCATCTATTTTTCCTACACGCAAAACCATGAGTGAAGATAAGTGTTGGAATGCCCATGAATTTATCAAAACAATTCTCTTTAAATTCTTAATTAAGCAGTCGAAAGGTGATATATTAACTTTTATCACAAATGTTGAAGTCAAACTAATTATAATTGATCAATTTTGAACTAGTTCGAGTAAAGGGATTCAATTGATTAAAAAACATGTTGAAAGTCATCCGGTTCTTTTGTGTGCGCCAAATACAATTCGAAATTTCCCCCTCTTCAAATTGTTGTTTACATATTCCAATGTTTAATTCAACAGCTTTTAATAGCATGTTTTTCACTTTCAAGGCGCTGAGCAAAGAAACGGCCTTCTACCAACCTTATCGTCTCAGGTAGGCGATACATCGAATGAATCATTGATCACATGACATCACTCTTAAAATTTATAATAATACCCAACGATGATGTCAATCAAATTTTACATTCTAAGTTGAATCAAGTCTCCTCGGATGAACTGAATTCAAATGGTGCTAGAAAATAAGTGTGATCTAAACACCAAGAGAATCCAGTAATCCTAGGAATAAAAATGGCGTCCATTATGAACCACTGTAGCTGAAACTTAATTCTGGAAAATAATTTTTTACAATATAAAAACAGTAATTGCGTTACCAGTATCCTCTTCAATCCACGTAATCATCAATTGACCTGCATTACAAAAAAAAATTATAAATTGAAGTCTCCTAGCGTTAAAAATATGAACCACAATTTTCTATTATAAAGTAATAAATAAAAAATATGAAATATTTTTAACTTCTTTCTCCCCTTAATCTAACCTTGGGCTCAACAAGACTCAAGGTAGTAGTGCAACAATAAATGTCCCCATTCAAGGCCTTTTCTAGCACACAAGAAACCCTTAATCATGGTTGATTTTAATGAGTAATTGCAGTGGGTAGTACCCAAATGACCTCGACAAACTCCACTGACTCTCGAAATTCAACAACTTTCTCACGTTCACTTTTCAGCAAGTTTTATATTATTATTTATCCGTTACTTTCCAAATTTGTAAAACACTTTAGTTATTTTTTTTTTTTTATTGTTTAAAGTCCTAGAGAAAACGACCATTGACTTCATAAACTATTTATATAAAGGGTTTTGTATGGCTAACAGAACTAATGTACAAGTGACGTCTTGACGTCAAAAGCTGCCAGCTACTTTGAACTTTTTAAAGAAAGAAAAATAAATATAGTAGGTGCACTGCATACAATATCTTCCAAGTACAAGACAATATTAAAGTAACTGCTAAGATAAACTACTTTGTTGCACCAATAATAACTTCTAGTAGCTACTTTTATCAAATAACCAGGGCCGGCGTAACGCACAGGCAGAGCAGGGCCCCGCCTGTAGCGGCATTTTTAGGGGGCGGCCAAATTTGACAATTTGGAAAAATTTCACAAAAATTTTTCAAATTTTTTGTAAAAAAAAAAAAGCGGCCAACTCCTTGCAAAATTTTTTTGCAAAATTTTTGCAAATTTTGTTACTTGGTAGGGCGGCATAAAACTACCTTGCCTGTAGCAGCAAAAAGTCTAGGACCGACCCTGCAAATAACATTACAACGTCACAGGTTGTAATACATCTTATTTGCATTCAATATTCTTCCTGCCAACTGTCGATGGGTTCTCCGATTTCCCCCATCAACTTACTAACATCTGAATTCTGGTAGGGGTTGGGCGAATAGGCTCAGCCTCTGCCCTCCCGTACTGTAACAGTTAATAAAGTTAAAAGTATTATATTGAGTATCTGTGTATTTTATGTCTTCTGCAATTTTTGTAGTTATTAAGTTTACTTTTACATTGCAGTATAAATAGAAACAGTACATATTTGCACTCTGGTTTAATTTATAAAAGTTTGTACTGCACAAAATCAATTTACAAATTGACAAAAAAAAAAAAAAAAACTCTCAAGAGTGAGTCTCTGCAATAACTTAAGCCAAGTAAATTTTCAAATTACAAAACGTTCCCATAAGAATTACACAGGTGGTAACTCCCATTATCTTACATGGGAAGATTCACTATGTACATCTCACCGTTATCTTTAACCCTAAATGCGAATTCAAACATCTTGAGTGTAAAGCTTCTTTTATTTGCGGTATTTGTTTACTATGACTTTATGCCGATTTCACTTTGTATCGATATAATTTATCAACAGATTGATTGTGTAAGATGAAATTTTTCTTCAACTCACAAAAGTGATTCTCATTCTCCCCTAGCCAAAAGCAAGCTTCCTGTTTCTTTTTTTACTCAACTTCTTAGTTGAATTTGAAAAGAATTTTGAAAAGGTCCAAATTGTAAAGGACCCTACCCAGGACTAAGCCATTAAAAACTTGCAAGGGATGTGAGAATTAAAACTCGCTACACACTTTTATACGTGACTTACAAATACCTCAAACAAATACAATTTTCTAAAATTATTTTTATAGACATATTGATTAAAAGTGGCGCCAAACTAACGATAACTGGACTCAAGCCAATGTTACTATAGCTACCACCCGCCTCCATTTTCCCGCGTCTAATTAAAGGACCAATCAAAATTTACAAGTAGATCAATTCCAATTGCACGATCCACTAGTTCCGATCAGTATACCCCCCCTACTGGTCAAATAAAAATTACAACCAAAATTTTCTCACCTCATTTTCTTTGGGGTTAAGTGAAAGAATACGCCCTCTGATGTCATCATCTCAAGGATATTGCACAAACTTTTTTTTTTTTTTTTCTTCTTTACCCTCCCTTTGGAAACGTTTCAAATTCTTGATGCAACTCTTTCATCACTAGAAATGTTTCATTCACCTTTCAAATTTTCAAAAACAGTGTAGTTTCTTTTTCCAAAAGAGAAGGAGGGACTAGCAATTGGGTATTTATTTTGTTGATATTTTGCCCCGATCAAAATAACCATAGCAACAATGGCAAGTAGAACAAACTTGAATGCGCAAGTATGTGTGGCATGCTTTTTCTGCTCTGGTGTATAATTAACATCTAATGTATTTTTTCTACTTTATCCTATAACCTCTTAAATTGAAATTTAAACAAAAATTTATTTTATAATTTGATCATCATGATCATCAAACAGTCATTAATTTGACGCGTTGCAACAATTAACACTTTAAAATGTAAAGTTCTACCTTCAGCTCCAGTCAGCGAATAATTCGTTAATCCAAAGGCGGGTTTATATAGATTCTCCAACTTGTCACGCGAGGGCCCTATCAAACTTCTCACTAAATAAGATTTTTCCAAGACTAAGCATGAATTTACTAATTTCAAGGGTTCGAAAATCAAACAGCAAATTATGAAGCGGATGCTTATACAGCAGCCATCTTGTCTCTACTCGCTGTCAATAGAGGCGCTGTTAACATAAACGTGTAAAAATCTCATTTTACTTTCAATAAATAAAATATCGTGTACAAAATTCACATGGCAAATCCTAAAAAAAGCAATGAGGAAGTGACTCCACTTTAAAAAAATAATCAATTTTATCAATATTTTTCATACTATTTGTAATAAGTGGGGATTAAAAGTCATTCGGGTTCTCATACTCAAATTACGTAACAGAACATATGGAAATAGTCATACATTGTGCATTCATAGTTATAATTTTATCGATTTAACCTACAAGTTTTTGTTTATCACACATTTTTTTCCCTATTGAATTCTACAGCGAAAAAAATTTCATAGAAATGATTTTTTTTTTTTTAATAGCGTGAAAAGAAAGGAAATGCTTCATTCAAGTGCCTAGTCATAGATCCGAGCATTTCCAGCAGCGAATTGAAAAAAAAAAATTGATTGTAAATTAATCAAATTTTTTTAAAGAAATTTTAAAAAAAATATTGAAACATTAGAAATAAAATGGAAATTAATTTTCAGTTGCTTATTTACACTCTATTAAGCAGCACTAAAAATAGACTTTTGAACTTATAAACACCTTGTGTATAAGGTTTCAAAGAATTTCCACCAACAGAATTTCATTGACACCACTATGAAATTCGCGTTTTTTGGAACCGAAATTGTGGTGAAATTTAGTGACGTATCTACAACCGATCTGAAACAAGTCAAATGGAGCTGAGAAATTTATGAACACAATCAAGAGCTATAAAAAATGTAATAACATAAAAGATGTACAAACAAGTTTGAAGAAAAAATGAAATAAATTAAGAGTTGGGGAAAGTGAGGAAAGTGAATTTTTTTTATCACTTTTTGTGATTTCATCTATGTTGTTGTAAAAAAAATGTGTTTAACGATTTGTTGAGTGTTGAGAAAAAAATAAATAAAAGTGAGTGGATTGTAAGGTGAAGGGAACTTAATTAACGTGTATAGTAGGAATGGCAGGGAGATTACAGTTAAATTGTTTTACGGTATTCAAAGTTCAGTATCTAATTGAAAATATTTGAATATTATTAATGTACTTACCTGTCAGCTGTTGAAAAATTCTACCTTTTAACACCTGAATAGAATTCCCGTCCAAGGTCAATCGAGTTTCCGAGTGTGAGTGGGTTATTCAGTGGTGGAAATTATCACTAAGAGAATGGTGTAGTTGAACTCCCGTTTACGAGTTATCCGTGATGTTCGTGGTTATAGTTAAAAAAAAATTTTTGAATTGGTTTGGTGAGTAAAATGTAAAGAGTCACATAAACAAGCGGCCATGCACTGCAGCTGGCAGACGCTTGGAAATGTGAACATTTGATTGGGTCATACTCAAATGACGTCAAACTTGAGTGTAGATAACAAGATACGAAATCTGGTGGCATTTATGCGTTGTTGAGTGGAGTTAGACCATCTGGTGATACAGAAGATTCTCTTACGTAAAATTGAGGTGGAGATCATAAAATGGCCACCTACGTTTGCAGATGTTGTCGCTCCAGCGCTGCAAGTAGCCTACTGTGTAATGAAAATATTATGGAGGCTGTTTGTAAATTCGACCGCAAGGTGACAGTGCAAGTTGTTGCAATAAAAATTCGGGTTAGAGCGCGCATTCTGGCTCTCTCAGGATACTTTTTGAATGTCTTTCAGAATAAATAATAAATTGAATTATTTTTACCAGCAAAAGAGCAAGGTTGCAAATGGTGTCTACAAATGTTAATACGCAATAGGAGTGTTTGAGGTGTAAATTTTTGAATTGGTTCAGGAGTTAGAAAAGAAAAATAAAAAAAGTTGGCGTGTTAAATTATTCATGTTGATCAAAAGAGGTTAGAAGTTTTTTACATATACATAAAAAAATGTAGGTGGATAATAAACGTTTTTGGGAATGTAAATAAAGTATAAGTAAATTTACAAAATGTCTGTATTTTAATACATGATTTTTATTTCATGTAATAAAAATTGTTTTTGCGACATTTTATAAAAAAAATTTTAAAAATCCTTCAAATTAGGAAAAATATCATATTTTGGAATGAGTTTGAAAAATTTATAAAAATTTCTTAAAGTTTGCAATTTACAATTATTGCAATATTTTTTAGTTTTTTTTTTTTTTTTTTTTTTTTTTTTTTTTTTTTTTTTTTTTTTTTTTTTTTTTTTTTTTAAGCCTATACACTAAGGATAGTGATCCCACTTTTAAACTGCTCAAACCGAGAAGATTGTAAAATCAATTGTCATTCCGGAATTTTTGGGACACTTGACCGTGGTTGCAAAGGATTATGGGACTTTTTTATAAAAAAAAAAAAAATAAAATAAATTTAAGAAAAATAACATTTTGGTAAAATGAAAGAAAACAACTCTGTGCGGCTAATGTAAACTATTTTAATTGAATTTAAATTTCAAAAAACAAATGCTTTTTCATATATAAAGTGATTACTTTATTCAACACAAGCTCATCAGCAAGCCATTATCTGCAATTTATTTTCTACGAAAATTTGATAAAAACTGTCTTTTAAGCCATTTTACAACCACATGCTGGGATTGAACATCCAATGAAATGACCATTGCTGAACTCTCGCATGACGTCACGTGCAATGTGCTGGCTATCAGCCTCAAGGACGTTGGATCCCCTACACTATAATTATTCTCCCTTTTTTAAATTTCCTGTTTGCTTTTGAAAAGAACTGAAAATAAAATCCAGAGATAAAAAAATAATATAAAAATTAATTTCCAGTTGTGGTTTCAATTAAATTTCTATCATTCTTAGTGATTACATTTTGTTTTTATATTTGACACGCTATTCAGAAATGTATATGCATAATTTTCTTAATTACATTCCTCAAAAAATAAAAAAAATTGGCAGAAAAAACCCCCACTACAGAAGCCTATTATTGCGTTACAGATGAATTTTTTTTTTTTTTCATCATCCAACTCACGCGGATTTCTCGATCGGATAATTACACCTCTTAAAAAATTCTCTCGATGCTGTATGTAATTCCTTTTTTCATTGTATAAAATTTCGTACAATAGTAATTAATAATTTTGTTACTTTATACTCTGCTTTTATAACAGATCTTACCGACAGGTGGCGTAATAATCGCGTGTAATTTCTTTAAAATTTATTTTTAGCATTAAAAATGACATAATAAACTGCTGTAAATAATGTAAAAAAAGTTAAGTGGACAAGTACAGATTTAATCCTTTTAGAGCTTCTTGTTTTTATCTCTAAGTTTATGTTTAGATTGCAATTTAATGAGACATGAGAAATGTTGACACAGTTAAAAGAAACAGGTGAAAGTTTTTAAAAATTAAAGATGGAGTGAGTGTTGCAAAATCAATGAAAAACAGAAGGTGCGCAAGTTCTAACTTACAAACACTCATAAATTTTTGTTATTAGGCAGACACGCAATTCCTATTTTGAAATGAATAGAGTTTTTTTTCTGGAAATGGGATAAGTGGAGCAAATATTTCTGCTTGAATCTTATATCATTATTTTTATATTATTCATTGAAACATTATATCAGAGAACTTTTTTCAATCTGTCAACAGATGTCTGTCTAATTTTTTTTTTGTGAGTATAATTATGTAATTCATTTTCTTTATGTTTATTAATTAATAAGTGGAGTTAAAATTAATGTTATTGCAACACTAATTGTCGCGTATTGGTTTTAAGAAAAAGCTATAGACCTATATTTGCAATATGATGACGATATAGTTGGTAAAGCCACTGGTGCTTTACTGCAAAACACATTGGAAATTTTATTTAATGTAATGATTCAGATTTTTATATTGGTTAAAAAATTCTGTTTTAACACTAAAGAATTTTATAAAATCTAAACTTGACAGATATTGGTTTATCGGAATTAAAGATTTCTGGTAGTATGGCACCAAAATATGTGTCAACTGATCATTATTAAAAATTAATTTCTGAAGTTATTAAAAAAATATAGTTCTTTCCCCTAACAAAAACGTTCATCAAATTTTTAACATGCCTCAAACAAGCTAAAATACTGAAACGTCACAAATCTTAACGATATCCAGCTAATCACATTTAATGACGTCACAAGTTGTAAAATTCAACTTGTTATAGTTTAGTCTTGTTTAGTTTAACTTTTGAATATAGCTACTATTTTAATTGTTTTGTACTCATTGATAATCAGTTGATTTGATCAGTTATTTATGATTACCAAATAAACATAAAACTACGGAAAAAATTAATAATTGAGCACGTATTTGTCTCATTTCATCAGAAGACAACCACATTATGATTTTTCTGATCAAAAAAATGTCCAAAGAGTTGCTGTATTTAAATATTAAACTAAACTGAGTCTAACAAAATGTGACGTCATTAATCATGATCCCCCTGCAAAAATCAGTTACCAGATGTGACGTCACTAGTTGTAAAACTCAACTAAGCCACAGTTTAGTTTAATATTTGAATACACCTACTGATTTGTTTAGACAGATTAAGAAAATAATTGAGTTGTAAAATAGATATTCATTTCCATTTAAAAGTTATTTCACAAACAAAGAAAACCCAAAAAAGAAACTAATAAAACGGTTGTGTTTGAATACTCTTGAGATGGAAGAAATATTAGACCCGTCTATTGACATATTTCTATTCCCCAGGGAGTGTAGAGATATTGATTATAGTTTCAGTTCTTACGATAAATGGTAATAAGAGCCAATACGATTCGAAGCATATTAGTATTAAATATGGCAATTTTATAGAAAAAGGCACTCATTACTATACATTTAATTTGCACTTTCAATTGACAATCAAAAATTTTCAAAATAAATTATTAGAAAAAACTAACAAAAAGAAATTATTAGTTTGTTGACAACTAACATGACAAATCAGAAACTAATTAAATCTCTAAACGCTTCAATTTTGTTTGTAATCTTCGATTTTCCTCTCTCAAACGTTTAACTTCACTTACAAGTTCATCGTGATCGTTTATGGCATATCGTTGAAGGAAGTAGTGCTTCAAATTCATACTTCAGAAAAGAAAATCATAAAATTAAAAAGTTAAAAACAAATCATAAAAAAAAAACCTTTTGAATTATTGCTTCCTTTGACAAAACTGCTAGCAGATGCTGATGTTTCTTTCGAATCAAATCGTTCGATTCTTCAAACGAGTCTTCCATATACCGTTTCATGTCTTCTAGGATATTACACGGGATAACTCTCTCTGTGGGTCCTGTTTCAGCAGTTTGTTCAGATGGCGGACCTCCATTAGACAACAAAAATAAAGACTCTGGTAATACTGCCTCTTCTGTATCTTCATAAAGGGGAATTTAACGAACAACAGGGGCTTTGGAAACGGTTGAAACACTACTAGTATCACCGCTATTAGTGCTGCAATGATCTAAAGCAGTACTACTGGTAGCTGTAGATCCAAATTGATCTTTACATCTTTCGTGAACTACATTGCGACTCGTTGTCGGAGAAAACGATGCGGAACGCCGTCTTGGAGTTGACGGGGGCGACAAAGGCTTTAAAGAAATGCAATATTATAGTTATGAAGTGTTATAGAGTTCTGATAAGACGGCTTTTTGATTATTTATAATATAAGAGGGCTTAGCGAAGTGGTTGCGCAACTAGTAAAATTTAATTTCATTACTCGTAAAATAGTTTCCGTGAAACTGCTATTTAATGTAGAGCTAAATTCGCTGTCTTCAATCCCTGCTGTTACTGGTCTATCACCAAATGTGTAGGGAGACGATCCCGCACCGATTGGTTGTTTGCGAACTGTGTTTGGTTTTTCAACGGAAGAATCATCCCGAAGTGGAGAAAAGATGTCATCCGACAAATTCCTAATGCGTGAGAAAGTTTCTTTAGGAGGCTGATCTAATACAAAAAAAAAAAAAAAAATGAAAAATAAAGGTGCAATTCACGTGGTAGTTATTGACATTGCATATACGAAATTTCATGACGTAAACAAAATTAGTCACGATATATCACAGGTTTATAAATTTATTTATAATCAGTTGTATTTCATTTTATTTTTTTTTAAATAATAAAATAAATACAACTGATCGCCTGTACGTTGCTCGTATCAGGGATTTGGGTGGAGGCGGTAATAAGCAAACTTGAAGAAAATCGCAAGCTTGTGGCTTATAAATAATTATAATAATTTGTAATTTATTAAATTACTAGCCTTCAAATGTACACTCACTAGCTGCTGTCTCATTGACTTGAAATAATTTTTCCCTCATCGTTGGTTTAGTAGCTAGCAGAGGAATTTGTGACTCAGAACCGGTTAGCGATGACGATGAAGATACTTGATGCATACCTAATAGTGTTTATAAAATATCAAGAAGGTGGAAATGCCAATCGATCAGGATCTATTGGTATTTCCACCTCCTTGTGATTTACTGGCCGTGTTTGATTTTATTGTCTGGTAACTCAAACCCTGAACAGATGTCTTATGCGCTGAGAATGTTCGCACTGGAGTCTCTGACTGTCTTAAATCGTAAACGTAAATTTTCCCTCTGGTACTTCCAACTGCTAATGTGACCCCATCACGGTAGAAA
>JAQGAS010001268.1:0-22415 GCA_034686365.1 Pachymerium ferrugineum | reverse complement strand
TTTCTTACATTGTTAAATCTTTGAATTTTCTTACATTGTTAAATCTTTGTGAATTTTCTTACATTGTTAAATCTTTGTGAATTTTCTTACATTGTTAAATCTTTGAATTTTCTTAAATTTTTAAATCTAATCATCGTGAATTTTAAACTTTAGAAACTTTACGAATTTTTAAAATTCCATATCTTTCTAAAAAACCAATCTTCTAAATCTTAAATCTTTCTGAATCTTTAAAATGAATTTTTTCTTTTAAAATTTTTAAATCCCTTAAAATCATCATTCTGAATTCAAAATCAAACCAATAACAACGTATTTTTCAAATATTTTTCCGACAAGAATTTTTGATTCTGGGAAATCTCTGAATCACTCAAAATCTAATAAATGTCTTTTCAACAGAAAAATGAAATATTATAATAGATTGACTCTTTCAAACATCAAGTACGGCCATGCACTGTACTGTATAGGCTTCACTTGGTTTGATATTCTGTGAATAAAAGCCTGAAATGTTTATGAAGCAAGGGATGTTTGATGTAGTTTAGGGATGTGTCATTCCTGTGGAAAAATGATATATATAGGGTGTGGGGGGTTAAAATGGATGTGTCAAATCTCCCCCTACACTCCTATGGGAGATGAGGTATTTACCATCCGTGATAGCAACTCATTTAACATCACTTTTTCCACACTTCACTACCACACCACCAATAAATCCACCCAATTTCTCTTTTCTATTCACACTAATTATTTTAATCTACACTTTTACACTTTTTTCTTTCCAAAATTTATTCAATAAACCCCCCCCCCCCCCAATTTCATCACTCTTAATTAACAACCATGTCCACATTAATCCTACCCCAATTGGATTAAATAAAAACCTCACAGCAAACACCGATCAATTCATTACATCTTGACCACTTCTCATAGAGATTCACAGCAGGATTTGTAATCACTGATTACATTCACCAGACCTGAACATTTCATTAATGTCACAATCAAAACTCAATAATTCCCCTCATCAAAAATCTCAAGATTCCATCTCACTTTTATCTAAAAGTGGATATTTGTGGTGAAATTAAATTTAAGTAGTTGCCCTCTACCACCCCAACTCTATTCCAACTTTGTGAGTAAAAAAATGATTAAAACTAGATAGCTGCAGGCCTCTCTCGAATTGAGTAAGAAGAAAGAGAAACTGCACATGTCATTAGAAATGAACCCTGCAAGGCACGAGTCTAAGAAGTGCAACTCAACCCCAACGGCTTAATTAATCCCCTTTTCTATGCCAAACAGTGTGCCAAGAAAAAATGAGAAAAAGCAAAGACACTCTTTTACATTTAAATTTCCCTACCATTTGGATGTATAATTTCTCACACAGGAAAGCGAGGTAGAAAAATACCAAACTTTCAAAAACCACTTTAGGGATTATATATTCGAAACAAAAAAAAAAAGTGGAAATAAAATGGAAGGAAGAAATGTGGTGTGTGCGACACGGTGTCAGCTGAAGCAATCCTTTTGTCGTTCCGACTCCAATTGGTTTGTGAGGGCTCCCCACCAAGGCGGCTACTGCAGACACGAACAACCACTTTGCCTTTCAACACATCTGACAAGAATCAGAGACTTGTGTACGACACCCTTCAAACCATATACGGTAGTGAAATAAAAAAAAAAATAAAAGATATATTCCACCTGCACACTGTATTCAATAATAACATGTGTGAATATTAAATTGAAATGTAATTGTGGGGTGTCTTCATGTTTGATGCTTATTTAGGTTATTTTAGGTCTAAATTAAGGTAAATATTTGTTATTATTGTAGAATTGGGTGTTTTGTCGTTAATTGGAGTTTTTGGGTGATGTGGGAGAGTGTGGCAATCAGACAAGTAATCTAGACAATTAAAATCAATCAAAGTAAAAGTGCAGTCTTCAATTTTTTTCCCTTTGTCGTTTAATTGTAAGAGTGGGAGGGGTGGGTAATGAAATGGGTTTTGATCTATGGAGTTAGTGTAATTTGAGAGCGCATTAAATTATTATTTTTCAGTGTAATTTAATGAGAATGATTAAGTTTATGGTTGTGGTATTAAGAATAGTGAAATATTTTGAGTTTATAAATATAATTCACGGTAATGGCTATTAGGGAGTTTGCGCAACTTGACTTATACTTACAGCTATACTTAAGCTTATGACGATTTACAGGATGCGCAGAAAACTAATCTTCAGTCTAACTCCAGTTCTGCGCATCCCGCAAATCGTCATAAACTTAGGTATAAAAGTGTAGGTATAAGTCAAGTTGCGCAAACTCCCTATTGATTAAAATTTTTCTCAACATTACAAATGACAAAAAAAGATATTTACGTTAAACCAAAACACATTAAACTTATTAAATGTCATGTTCAGAGTTTTGTTGTTTGAGAACCGCATTAATCGACATATAGATAGAACAAAGTGTGAAAGCCCCTTGTGGTAAGTCACAGTTACAGACAGCCTATAGCCACAATTTGTTGTAGTTTTAGACAAAAATTCATAATTTGATCTTCAATAGCCAGATTAGTTCAATGTCTTACTGGCTTACAGCAGTCGATTTTACAGTTTGCAATAACATGGAATATGCATCATAGTAGAAAGTTTGCACTTACTCTCCCAATAGGGTATTCAAAATCCTCTCAATAGCAATTCTCTGTAGCATTACTTCATCAATTTTGGCAAACTCAATAGTTTGTACATTACCATTCCCTAAACTCAACCATTCCGTTTGATTAAAGTACTAAAAACGCCTTTTTACCAACTTTTGAGATACATCACGTTCACTTCTCTATAAAAACTATACATTTTTCCAACTCAGCATAGCCAATTTCACACTGAATGTGTTGACTATCCATTTCAACCCCCCCAACATCTAACACCATAAAAAGAAAATAGAGTCCAAACCCCACTTGTACATATTGCAACACCCGACCAAACAACCTAATTGTCTTCTTTATTAATTTACTTGTAAGTGTTATTGATGCCCCATACGCGAGAAACTCAGCATTAAAACTTAACCCTCAACCAAACAAAATTCCATTTCCTCTTTCTTCCAAGAAAGAGATTCCTTCAATCTTGGAAACTCCTTCAAAAGTATCAACGAGTAAAACAAATAAAAAACACCGTTGTGCAACGAACCATTGGATATTACATCTGAAGCCGGGCACATCATGTCAATTTATGATCCATCAAAGGAAACTTTAATCAAACTGCAACCACCTGCAAATGGACGGTTCACCAATTATGTCTATATCACATAAGAGAAGATAGAAAAAGGGGCCAAGTGGACACATCACCAACACCTGTACCTTGGCTATGGCCGTAGTCAGAGCAAGAAAATTAACCCAGGGTTCTGACTCCTCTGGTGATTAACAGTCCTATTAAGAGTGGCAACGACTGAGCAATGCAATTACCAAGCTTTCAGCAGCAAAGGCCATGAAGGGACAAGTTGAATGCCCACCACAGAATACAACTCTGCCATGTTTCTTCATCACTCCACATCCCTTCCTTTTAGCCTCTCATCTGGCCTTTTCTTGTTAAAATTGCTCAACTACAACTGCAAACTGAGTTTTCACTTAATCCCCTCCCATAATGCAAGGACAACTTAATTAGTTGAGCTTACAGAGCAAGGGAAAATTTGACACCAACCCAAATCCTCTTTCTTAAACTGTTGGGCTTTTTTCTTTTTCTATTCTAAAAATGTTGTTTGTGTTGGAAACCAACCTGATAAGATAAGGATGTTTGCTTTAAAAACAGCAGGTGTACGTCAAAACTTGGTGAAAATATTCTATTTCACATGACTCAAACATAGCAGTTCCTTTTCTTCTCTTTGAATTACATAAAAGTAAAATTTATGCAACTACTACAGATTTGTAGGTGACAATTTTAAGTCTCTTTTGCTTTTGGTAGCTGATACCATCCAGGATTAGTTGATCAAACAATGTCAGTTTATCATTCTGTAACACCAAATAATGAAGATTTCAATTCAAATGAATGAAAGTTCTGAATTATTTGGCACTTTTACTGTAGTAGTCTATTGTAAATTAAAAAGATTTGCTTATATTAACTATTACTTAATCAGTAGTACTGAGTTCTAATATTTAAACCTAATACTATATTGGCAATAAAAAGAATATGACAGGCTCTTTTCAGCTGTTGTCAAAGATTTTCTACCTGAATATGAAATCATCTTGATTGTATTTTTGGTGGTGTTATAACAGAATGAAATTTGTATTTTTGGTGATGGTATAGCACATCAAGAATGAAATGATAGATTACAAATTTTAAGGTAAAACTAAATTTCTTACCAGAAAATGTAATAGCATGTACAATTAAACAGTAAAAACCTCTTCTACAGCTGATTACTTACTCCAAATGAGAAATTCCAGTCACGTTTTCTGTACTTCTTTCGTTTATTTACAGCCCACCAGCCCAAATAAACAACGAATCACCAGAAACAAAAAAAAAAAGTTAAGAAATAAAAGAAGTGAAAGTACAACTCAAAGGTGTCGATTTCCAATTAAGACTTTTACTTCTTGTTTACTGCACCATTTTCTCTACTCTGATACTAATTAATGTCACTCAAAAGGAGCTTCGATTTAAAATTACTAATTGCAGACTTAAAAGCTACTAAAAAAAAAAAAACACTTTCCAAAACTTTCAAAATTGTTTAAGTGGTTGCATTTTAAAAATCCTATATAATTCAACAGTTGGGATTTCACTTTTTAAACCCCAATGAAAACAACAACGAGCACAATCTCTGTATTATGGCAGAATAATTGAATAAAGTAACGAGTAGAGATAAAAATAAAATAGAAATTTGTAGTAATCCTTAGAAAGAAAACTTTTTTTTAAAAAAAATAAAGTATAAAAATCAACTAGAGGAAATAAAATGAGATTGGTTTCTTATTCGCTGCCAAAATTACATTTTTCCAAACACAACTCATTCTCCTGGATGTATTAAAGGTATTGCCAGAAACAAATCACATTCTGAAATTGAAGGTATAAATCTTGTAAAAGGCTTTTTATAAAACGTCACAAAAAATAGAGAGAGAAAAAAGTAAACATTTATCATCAACAAAATGAAAATTTTATTGAAACAACTTGTGAAATAATCGTTAAAAATACAAAATTAATTCGCAAAGAAAAACAAACACTCTTTAGGGAGCTAGGAACTGTCAAGTACTTCAAACACAAAAACTTTTAAGCCGATCTCATTTTTTCTCCTTCAGAAAAGAAAAAAAATATCCCATAAACACTCATCCATTTATAAAATCCTCGCGACATTTCCCAAACAAGTTGAAAACAGTAAATTTTCAAAGTGAGAAGGTAAACAAACTGGGGTACTTGAACAATAGTTTCCCGTCTCTACTAAAATCCCACACTGAAATCTCCTACACTTTTTTTCATCTTATTTTTCTAATCCAATCAATATTTAACGAAAAACTCCCGTCATACTTGTTCTGAAAAGCAACAAAAGATTTTCCCCTCTTCTATTCTTAATCTACATCTTATTTGCATAGACCTCTAGGCTTTTCACGCTCGGCAGAATGCATCAACACAAACACGATCCATCAAATCCACTAAGGTTAAAACTTGGCAAAACAAATCAATTAAACACACAATATTTAAATTAAACAGGAATCTATCGCGGGTTATCACATTCCTTATGCTGAAACGGGCAGAAAATCTAACAAATATGCGTTAAAATTTTGGCAATGTAAATTTCACGCAACGTGCTTGAGATACGGCTGATAAGACCTCAGTTTTTGTTTGGTTAGACTTGAGGATTTCCGTAATTAAATACTAGATGCTTGTAAATCTTGCTTACAAGACAAAAGTTCCAAACTTTACCAGTAGGGCATAAAGGAAAATATGATATTGGTATGTTAGTTGATCTCATTTGTTTTGACTTAAAATGACAAATTAAAGTGAAGTTCATACTGGTGTTCATATTAAAACTGAAGCAGAAATGACAGAAAAGTGCATTGTAGATATCAAAAACAATAATTACACATTTTGTCGCAGGGATATTGTAAGTAGACTGAAATTAAGAGGAGGTGAACGCTTCTACTCAGCAATTTTAGTAAATTTTTTTAAGGCAACGTACTTCCAATGTCTTAAATCGACCTGAGAACGATAAATCTGTCAAGCTTGAATAAAGCCTATCTTTTCGATAAACTGCTCTAGAGACAGTCGATCGGCTACAAACAGATACGAAGATAGACCGAGATCAGGTGAGGGCGCCATCTTGGTTTGAGAAAAGATGACGTGCACTGAATAATCGTTTTTAATTGGCTGTCGCAGACTTGCTGTTTCACTTCCCGTCAATGTCAAATTGGTTAATTTCCTTCCCACAATGCAATATTCTTCTTTTTTAATCGTCACTTTTAATAAGTCTTTGTTAAGGTGAAAATATAATCACGAAATGATCGAAAAAATGTAATTCTAACCAAGCAGTTTGGTGAAATGATACCAATAAAATATATTTTCGATTATTTTGCAAGGAATTATTTTCAAGCTTTAGTTTTATCTACATGAATCGAAATAGGCAGATTGTTCTTTTAAATCGCATGTTTTCATCATTTTGTTTATAGGATTAAAAAAAAACGTTATCGATCCATGACTTTCCAATTCATCCCCTTCACGTTTCAACTTTTTTCAATTATTTGAATACAAAATATTCAATAAAACCGCCCTAAGGAGAAAAATTATTCACCATTGCTACGTCTATTTGCTTCAACAACCAATTGAATTGATTTCCCATGGTGCTAACCCCAGAACGTTGCAACCACTCTTAGAAAAAATAAACTCTTGACCACACAATCCCCCTACCCCTTCAAAAAACCAGGGTGAAGGAAAAGAAAAAAATAGAAGGGAGAAAGAAAAAATCAAGTTTTGCAGGCCTCAACCCATAAACCCCTACCATAACCACCTCCTTATCTGAGGAAATAACAGCCATGATGGACACTGAATCCAATAGCCATCATCATCTTCAAGTGAGAGGCTTTTGCATGATTGCTGCCACTTTTACCCGATCCCAACTTTTATTCGCCATAAATTGCAGACTCTCGTCTACAACCTTTATATATATGATGATTTATACGCAAAAAAACCTCCATTTCATACATACACAAAATTCGGTTTTTTTTTCATCGCCATATACGACTTTAGTGTATTATATGGTAAAAGTCGATTACCACACAACATTCAAATTTAGCCCTACAAAGAGTAACTACATCATTTCACCTTACGCCTCTTCCATGATTAAACTTAAAGTACACATTCAACGGGGTTTTTTTTATGAGTCAAGTTAAACAGACATCCCTTTTTGTAAATATTTGGTCAAGATATCCCATCCATTTAAAGTGTAACGTCACTTTTACTCTCAATTACACAAGAAATCAAATATTTTTTTGGTTGACGTTTATTTTGGTAGAAAAAAAAGTCCGAGTTGTTTGAGGTTCAGTTATCAGTTTACTTGGAAAGCATTACATTGTAAATCAATTCCAATGGCAATTCAGAGTCCATTACCCAGAGTGCAACTCGAGTTTAACCTTATGATGTAAGTGAAACTGACATGTTAATTTACTTGAAATAACAAAATTTTCTGAACCTACGCAGAATAAAATATTTTTTCATTAATTTTTGAATTCATTTTCGCACGAGGAAATAAATTCGAGTGTTTTGTCACGTGACAACTTTGCAAATGGCGTCCCGTGCGTACCCATCGCTTCAAAAACTCTTACCATATTTTTAAATTCGATTGTTTTGTCACGTGACAACTTTGCAAATGGCGTCCGTGCGTACACATCGCTTCAAAAACTCTTAACATATTTTTGAGCGTGCACGGCCTTATTTACTACAACTATAATATTTTTCTAATTCAATTTGATGAGGTTTTTTCTTTAAAACTAATAAGTCTATCCTGTAATAATTGATTTCCCAGCATTTAGATTTGATACAACATAACAGCTGTCTACGTAGCCCTAAGAGGTCAGTATTAAAAATTAGGGAGTGTTTTGTGCAATTTGACTTGGGTTGTACAAAATTATAGTTAATTTGTAGACCATTTAGTCAAATATTTATTATTATTTTATTTATAAAATGGTTTGCACTTCATTTTTAGAAGCCATATCAGTTCACATCAAGGAGTTTAAGAGACCGACATGGAACTGGTTAATTCTTAGCTTATTATCAAAGAGAATAAGCATCAGAGGGTGCACACAACAAGCTTGTAGCACTAAAATAGGGATTTTCTCCCGCATTCATGTAAACAGTGTGATCACAAAATGTATCTAGTAAATTTCTTATATTCTGCCAATCAAAATTTATAAAAACTTTGAAATCAATGATGGTTAAAATTTCATAGATATACCAAGAGGAAATGCATCAAAACGCACTCAAATCAATAGATTTCCATCAAATTTCAATTTCTCTTTTACACAAACTAGAAACCCTCCAATTCACTACTTGTAGACATGAAAGCCAAAAATTGTTTTTTCCATTACAGATCAGGAAAAAATGCAACATTGCAAACTGTCATCACAAGTCTGTATAAATCAATCAACAAGAGTGAGTCAGCTTCAGAGTTCCTGTCTCAATAAGGAACAAATCATAACATTATATTGCTGGTTTGATCACTTCACCTCCCCCCCTGAGGGTGCAATAACTGTATGCAGTCATTTCATGTTAACATCAGGTCACCAAAGATGAAACTCAGTGAGTGCAAGGTATTATACGGATGCTTCCATGCCAACAAGAATCTAATCTGCTTACTAGGGCCCCACCGAGGGGGAGAAAATGGAGGAGATTGGAGCCAGGAGGGATACTGTACAGTGAAATCTCCTAATGAACCCCTCTTTGCCAATAATGGTGATAACCTAGGATTTTAATCAGAACGATACACGACTGGGAATAAATGAGACTCTCATGTCCTACCATCTAAACCAATCAACTTGTTTCAAAATTCGTTATGGACTTTGCAATCAAACCTTAAGGCTAACGTCTTGTTTCATATTATTACAACTCTTCCTTACAAAACTTTCATTATGATTCAGGAAATGTTAATTATGGGGGAGAAGGGAAGTTGTATTCAATTAAAGAGAGGGGGTGCATACAAAAAATACAAAACCCCCACATTTTGGAGATCCAAATCATGAATTGGACATCCCTGACAAACCTATTATGAAGAGAAGCAAGCCATTGGGATCAAATTATCAGACCATAGAGGAGATGATCTGAGCAGATATAAAATCAGAAGGGGGAAGGAAGAAGGAAGAACCCCCTCCAACATCACCACAATAAGCCATTGACAAACTGCTTGCCACTTCTTTCCATTGCTGAATTGAAGCGATGGAGCGAAGCTCTCACCAAACCAAGAGCCTTCGCTAACTGATTTAGAACCTTTCATTCACTCAGCTGTATGGACTCAGTGGACTGTGAAGAAAAAACACAAATGCACAACTTTAGAGAGAAAACTTTTTGATGATTTGTGTGTGTGTGTAGAGGAAAAGTTTTGCTGAGTTGGAAATTATTCATATAAATGCATCATCCATACACAAGTTGAAAAATAAAACAGCTGAAAATGTTATCAAGAGTGCAGTCCAGCTCAACACTTTGCTGCCATTTGTATATTTCACTTTGCCTCTAACATAAGCACATTGGCATGCATTTATTCAGCAGGCAAGCAAGAGTTATCCTTTCCTATCTCATTTCCTTATTATTATGGATAGGGTAGTCACAAGTGGGTCCAACTTAAGCCCACACTGCCTATTTTCATTTTCAGTATGCGTGGACTTGTGCCAAATGAAATAAGAATGAAATAATGCTGCAAACAGGAAGAGCAGCCTACCAAATAAGATCCCTGGCACCATTGATGAGAATCATCATCGTCATGATGAAAACATTAAGATATGAAAGTGCAATTCCCCCGCTGGGGTGGCAAATAAACATAAAGCCAGATGCCTCGAGACACTGTAATTCCATTTGGCTCAATTCATGCGACAACCCAAACATGACAAAAAAGAAAAACATAAGACAAAACTAACAGGAAAAAAAATTATATATATATAGATGTTTATATAAAAAATGTATACTCCTACTCCTTTTGGGCAAATAGTAAAGATGTGAAGGTAAAAAAAAAAAAAAAAAAATTCACTTTTGTCTCTTGGAGAAAAAAATTCGATCTCCAGTAAAAGAAATTACCCTTCAGTGGAGCATCAAACCACCCTAGTCACCACATTCCACATCTCACTGAACTTATTGATCTCCCTGTCATATACACACATTCACATATATACCCCCAAATGGAACATTCGCAACACTACATTCGCCAAGTGGATTCACCAAATGCTTGCATATTTATGCATAACTGAAGAATGACACTTCAAATCACATGGCAAACGTTTGGATAAACATTTACATTTCAATTTTCAAAGAATTCAAAACCTGACAACATTAGCTTTAAGCCAACATGGAAATGTGTAAAAGATTACAACATTAATTTAACAGATATTCTCTACTTTTTAATATTGCATGAGACTAATGGCCCTATGCAAGGTTCTACGTATAAACAGCTTAGGGAGCAGATCCTTCTGTAGCTGCACACATACAAAAAAGTCACCAAATGACGTCACACGTTATAAAGCGTGCGCCTTAGTTTTTTAATGCAGCTAGTGTTGTGACTATCTTGGGATGTTTTAGTCGATACTTCTTTTCTTGATATTGCATAAGTTATTCACAACTTGTGCTTTCACTCTAAAATTAAACCACTAATCAGAAAAAAGTGTTAAACATTTAACACAATGATTTAACAATGTTCACTCAACCAATAAAACAAGTGAAAATAAAAGGCCAGTCACACTTTCTTCAACTACAGTAACCACTGTCGAGTGCTTTAGCCTTAAGGCATAGGGCAACGAGTCCCTGGTCACTTGGCCACACTTGCCACTTCACAGCTAGACTTCAGCAACCAGCCACCACCACAATCTTGCAGCTAACACCCTACACACTGCTTTCCCTCTCACACAAACTCACCCTACCCACCTTCCACCCCATTCAACCACTCCTTCACGCCCACTTCAGCCACCAGCAGCAGCACCACCACAAGTTGAAAATGTGAGCCACCAAATTCCAACGGCCGTTATTTGCCAAGGCTCTGTGACAACATCCAAGCCCAGCTACTTGGCCGGCCTTTAAGATCCCACATGAGCCATAAGGTGCAACTCTTTATGGCCAAGCTGGTAGATGTCACTTCTCCTTAGTCCACTTTGAGAACCGACTGAATCAGCAACTTGGATGATTTCTTACTTTATTCCCAAATGATACCAGGAAAATGGAAATGACCATAAATTAACTCCAAATACAGTTCACTACAACAAGAACTTGAATGTTACAAATTTTGATGCAAATTTACTGCTTAAAATTCAAAGGAACCTCAAAGGATGTTCTTTAATCACTGAATTTATATTGCTAGTAAAAGTACAAGTGACTTTATACCCCACATAGGTATTAAGAGACACCCAGCTATACAATCCTTAATATATCTCAATGTGGATATTGAAGTTTTGTCAACCAATAGTAAATTTTCCTCAAAACCCATAATAGACTTCCTTCTTAACACATGACACTCGCCAGGAAAAAAAATTTGAAGTAGGTTTTTAAAGCAAAACCCAAGGGGGAATTGGTTGCACTTTCCTAGGGGACTTAGTCATCACACAAATCCTGTAGCAATCCAGAGATTTAGTGTAGGGGAAAAATCAAGAGATTTAGACTCAAGGTGCATCACCAGTGGGACATAGAAACAAAACACAAATAAAGATGTCCAAGGGGAGAGAATAAAAAAAAAAGTAGAAAAACTGGTGAAAAATCTAGGCTATTTGCAGTCAAATCCCTGGGAAAGCTGACATTTTATCCTATTTGAGGGAATTAACATCGATTTTGAGTCAACTTTTTCTTTTTCGTTTTTTTTTTTTCACAAGAAATAAATGTTTGACATTAAATGGAAAAATCATACCGTATATTTTTGCGGAAGAGAAAAAAAAAACCTTTTCGTCATTTATGCTTTTTATCCCATTTTTTCAGTAAAAAAAAGCCAAAATAGGTTTTTAAGAAAAAAGGTTCTGCTTTACCTTAAAAAGAACAAAAAATGAGAATTTCCATCATAAAAACATCTCTTTAATATTTATGGAAAAGAATTTAGCCAAAGAGAATATGTTTTAAATCCCTAAAAGAAGGACTAAACGCAGAAAAAAAGTAAAAAGCACAAAATTGCTTTAAATATTTAAACAAAGCCAGTGCAATTTTTTTCTCAGTGCTAAACCATAATGTTTACATACTATAGACGGTTTAGGAGCTTTACTTTCACGCTCCAAAAATTCCTTAGTAAGAAATTTCAGGTAAAAGTTGCTTCTGGCTAATTCAATAGTCCGTAAAGAATATTCGATAATTCCTAACACTAACAAACAATAAAGAAGAACATATAAAGTTAGGTGAACATGTAACACACTAACCATCGAAGCACGTGGTCGGGTCACACGTAAGTTTATGTGATGGACTTAAAGAACATGGTTTCATTGACATTTGGTTGTATAATTCCTTTATCTCTTAGAAACTTTTAAAGTAGCAAGGAATAATAAACAAAATTGCAATTCTTGCTATCGTTTTTGGTTGATTTTGTCTTTCTAATTTGATTTGTCCTCGCCGCTTATGGTCTTAGCAGTCGCTAAGCGGCGTTAAGCTTTATTCTTCTTCTTCTGTCGTTTTTGAATCTAAAGATGCGTTATCATCTTTGGAGTCTCAACAGGCTTCAAAATCTTCACCTGACCAGCTAAACTACAATTTTAAATTTCTTTTTGGAAGACTCATTATCTAATTTTGGTTTACAGAAATTTATTGTCAATGACCGAAGTTACAATGAACTGTTATGTCGACTTAAGGTGGTTTAAGCACTTAAGTCGTTTTGAAAATTAACACGCTAGATAAAACGACTTGGCACGGGTTGGACTCAACACATGTCGTGTTAGTTACAACAATCGAGGACCACTTCCGCCAATGCAAGCATTTTGAAGTGAGCGGAAGTCGGTTTAAGGGGTTACAAGGGACTGCAATCGGTGTAAGCAAACGTTTTAACAATCTATGTCGACATGAACAGGGTCGTTTAGCTTATGTCGACATAACAATCGTTTTAAGGGGTTAGAAAGGACTATTCACAGGTCGGTTTAGGAGTTAAACCGACTTTATGTCGACATAACTAATCCCTTCTAACTTCGGCCATTGTTTCTGCTATACTTTGTAACTGATCTTTAAAAGTTGTATTCATTTAGATGGGAAAGGTAGCACAAAATTCTCTTTATTACTACAGGCAGGTGGGACTACTGATGTCTCCAATCTTCTGTAGTAAGATCAAGTTGTGAAACTAGAATTGCATTGACCCCATCAGAACTCTTATTCATAACTGCAACTTCTTGCAACATATTGCGCAGTACCCATATCACCAATGAATGTTCTCCGCTACTCAACATGCGCTGGATTTTCATTGCTCTGTAAATCTCTAAAAACTGCAAAGAGAGAGACCTTTTTCTCTCATCTATCACAACTAATTTCATTAAAGCAACTTTCAGTGACACACACTTATAACCCAAGCCCATCACACTGGAGTCAACAGAACAGTTTGAGACAGCTGTCACTTACACTTACCCTCCTAAGCTTAGCCACCACTTCTTGCACATTTTCCAGATGCTAGTGACTGCCACCAACCAAATCAATCCAACTGCTTTCACATTTGAGCACAACATCAACAGATAATTAAATCCTCTGACTATCATAAAGCTAAACTTCCTGCTCATCAAATGAAAACACTATCATCAAAAAAAAAAAACCTCAACAAACATTTCAAATCCATATCCATAAAAATAAGAAAAATCTTTCTGCAGGGTCATTAATCCATTCCACTCGAATCCCACTCCTTCATCAAGCTCTACCAGATGCTGAAAAGGGCACATAAAATTCACCAATAACTTTCAAACACCCCCTGGGAGAAAGGAGCAAAGTTTTGTCAATTCTACCAGTCTACAACATTTGATCCTATCTATTTTTCTTTCCCATCATCTACCTGGTCAAACATCCAACCCCCAATGTATGTTGATATATATTATCCACCCTTCTCTCTATATTTTTTTTCCTAGAAAAAATTCCACTTCTCAGCACAAAGAGAGACAATTTCACAACCCACTTCTATATATCCGTCCCCCCTCGCTCTCTTCCGAGGCATAAATCCTTGGCAAAAAGAGGGGAGGGGAAACTCCATTTCCTCAGATGCATGAAAACCCACGTCTCGTGCACTTGAATCTCCTCTCACTCTGGAAAAGTGCTTTTTCTCCTTCAGAAAACCTAGTCAAAAAGACAGGCAACTAAAATCTCTTCAGGAAACGCAACTTGCGCTCAAACATGACAAAAACATATCCTAATGTCCACATGCTAGTTCCTCTATTCTTTTGAAAAATGGTTGTAGAAAGAAAAAAAACTGCTGCTGAGGAAAACAAGAAATCTGAATTTAAAGTCCTATTTAAAGCCGAGTGTAATTAACTAAAGCTGTGCTCTTTTAAGCACTCAACAAGGTCAGAAGACAATAAATAAAATAAAACGTTTGTAAAAAGAAATGTAAACAAATAAAAATATAAAAGTCTTGTATATACCTTTTGTAATCTTAATTTTAAAGAGGCAATCAACCCTTTTAAATAGTTTGTGACATTTTGATTAATATTGCAGTTAAGCTAATATATGATTAATTCAACTGGATATCTTTTTCGTAAGTGCCAAGCTTGGCTACTAATTAGAGATCAAGTAAATCACTAACATATAGTGGCCTAGCTACTCCATTCTCACTCGACTTGAAACTTATTTTGTTCTTTTTCTTAATTGCTACTCAAATTTTTATACACAAACTTGCCAATTTACAAGCAACGTGTCAAAAAGGGTTGATTGTCCCTTTAACACTCAACACGCATAAATTCTTCATTTGTTGACTTTTAAAAATTTACGCCATAAACACTTTCTACTCTGTGTTCGGTTAAAACGTAGCTTAAATTGGTCACTTGCAACGTGCTACAATACAACTAAAACTTGACCGGTCGATGATTCCACATCCAGCACTTGGCACTCAGTCCACTTGATTTATTAATGCTGCACAACACAACCAATCCAATCACAACCCCCGTGTTAAGTGCCTCTTACCGAACCTGCTTTTCTGCGTTGTCTTTTTTTTTCCCTCTTCGTCTGTTCTATCCATTCCAATTGCATCACCCCTTCATGTCCAGTGAAGCATCGCTCGAATATCAATTAGCAGAGGAGGAGATAAATTAACACTTGTGCACATCGATTGCTTCTAAAGATCAGCGGTTTGTGATCTTACAAATTGACCGACAACATCCTGCTTGTTTATATTCCGAGCTCGTCTAATAAATCAATTTGCATCCTAAAATAAACGAAAATCCTCAACGTGTTTTTCCAATTTTATAAACTTCATTTTATTTATTTTTGAATCATGTTTCGCATGTTTCCGCCGTTTACAAACCGTGTTGACATTAAATAAATTTTTACTCTATGTTTATTGTGATTCTAATCGATACTTCCGCCGTTGATTTCCAGTATGACACTTTGAAATATTGTTATTTAGAAGGTTAGAGAGGTGATTGAAACTGTTTGCGATTGATAAAATAATTCTAACTTTGAAGGGAGATTTCCTAAAGGGAGAGATGCTATTTTTCTCTCATTTTGATGGGTTTATCAGGAAAAACAGAGCAGGAAGACTAGAGAAAAATCAACTGATTTCTAGATAATAGTCTACCACATGTTCCATACACATGGTTGATAAATCAGTTAATTATCCAAATGAATAATGACACGAGAGAAGAGAAAACGTAACACGCCACATTCATTTCCTTATCAAACTACGGTCAAATTGGCGCCATTTTTAATTAAGTACCCGAAAATTTCTGTTCATACCTGGTCCACATTTGGCAGATTTACAATCACTTATTCACCATTTTTTCCTTTCCTAGTCAGACATTTTTCTTTTTCAACTTAAATTGAACTTTTAGCTATCTCCTAACCGCCTTCTGTTGACAGTATTCACCATTCTTATGTCCTTTAACTTGTAACCCTTAATAATTTAAAGCTTCACGTTTTTAAACAAAAGTCTTAAAGAACAGACAAAGACTTTATGGACGCCATTTTAGAAAATATTAGTGACGTAACTAGAAACGCCAAAGTCTTAAAGAACAGACAAACACTTTATGACGCCATTTTAAAAAATATTAGTGACGTAACTAGAAACGCCAAAGTCTTAAAGAACAGACAAACACTTTATGACGCCATTTTAGAAAATATTAGTGACGTAACTAGAAACGCCAATGTGATTGGTTGAAATTAATAGTATAATTTTTCTACTACCAACATTTCCACTAAAAATGCAAACTCCGGATATGACGTCAATTTCACGGTAAAGCACAACATAAACCCCACATACATGCCTAGCATGAACCAGCTATCAAAAGGGGAGGGGAAAAAAACATACCTGGGTTTCCAATTTTCCTTCATTTTGTCAACGAATAATAACGTTATAAAACCTCAAAAAAAAAGGCATTAAACAAGGTTTAACTTTTATAGCTAAAAACACCATACCCGTATCTCTCAAAAAGAAACCACACACCCACATCCACACACATCCCAAAGAAACAAAACAAGAAAAATTCCGCACATTGCGCAATAAAAATTGCAGGTTTATGAGGTTGAGACATAAAAAAAAGTTTTTGTGACCGTAAGTGGACATGGAAATCAGGGAGCCAGTGATTGGGGGGTGGTCTTTAAAATTGCATATTGAGCATGCGTAGCGTTATGCAACAAGCATTGTGTGTTTATTACAGGCAGGAATTTTTCAAATGGATTTCCACTTGGTATTATCAAGGGGTGGGAAAAAAAGAAGTTTGAATTGCTCGAATCAGTATTCATTTCTCACACAATTGCCGAGCAAATGATCGTGAAGGGAGGCTGAGAGAAGCAATACACGAGTGTGATAAGTTAGAGCGAACTAAGCAAAAAAAAAAAAAAAAAAATGTCGTTCTTTACACGAATTGAAGCAGAAAGAATGCGCAGTGAAATAAAGATGAAGTGAAGAATATAATCTAATTACATTTTTTTTCTTTTTTGAAAATTTCGTTTCGGTTCATGCAGGTTATGGAAATGGGTAATGGCAAATGGAAGGTATTCAATTTTCAAGCCCTCATCATTAGAGTTGGGTGGAAATGAAATGTTGTTTGGGTTTAGATCATCTTTAGAGAATGTAAACAAAAAGGTTCGGTTTGATGTGTAAGGAGATTTTAAATGAATTTGAGGTGATGTTTGTGATTGATATTGGGTTAGTGTTCATTGATATTGACAGTCTGTGAGTTTAGGGAACACTTATTCAGAGTTTGAATGAACTTTTAGGCATATGCATAGGGAACTTGTAAAAAGAATTTAATTTGAGTGCATAACTTTATGATAGAAACGTTTAAAACGACTTTAATTGGTTAGAGTCTGGAAATTCTACGATTACCAATCTTTATAAATTTCTCAAAGAAAAAAATTTGCAATTTAAGCAAATGCCTCAATCTAATAAAATCACTAAGTCTTAAAATAACTTTTAAATCTCAGATGAGGAGATTTATAAAATCTTATTTGGCATTTCTGGTGAATTTCTATTGTCGGCTGTCACCAAATGCGCAGTAAAGCTTAAAAGTGGCGGAATGTAAATGTAAACATATGACGTCACTTTTCACCCACAAATTGCTCACTCGGTCTGAAATGGCAAATTCTTTCTACAGTTCTCAACTCGTATTTCTCACACGCGCAAGTTACAAACAATTACGCAAAATCTTCACCCTTTTAACAAGTTGTTTTATTTACAACATCAAAACTTAAATCATAACTTTAACAGAATTAATCAAACGCCAACTCACTAAAACCTTCCGCACCAACTCTCCACTCCACAACCCAAAATGACCAATCTTAAAACCACTTTTCCTTCAAAACTACCAAAAACTAATCAAACCCAAACCCCATTTCCTTCCCAGCAAACCCCAACTTTTCAAACAATTGCACTATTTCCTTACTCATCTTTCACTTACCCGTTCAAAATAAACCACATTCTCTACCTCCTCTTACCTCCAACTCGAGAGAAATCCCCCAATCAATAAAATCCTCTTTCATTTTTCCTTCTTTTTACCTCTTCCTCCTCTGCTACACAAATTTGCAATACACTGAATGCACTTTGCTCGAGCTTGAACCGTATCGTTCTGTCAAGTAATGGATTCCCTCCAACATGGAAGACAAATCACCCAAGCATGGACAAGCTGTGCACTTCTATGCCCTACCACCACTTCCCACCATCTAGGCGCGTTTTCCCCCTTAAAAAAAACGCTCCACTGAATGCTCACATGTGAAGGTTTGAGTCCTTGGTGAATCTCCCGTACCACGTGCTCTAGAAAACTCCTCTCCCACAATTCACCATCCCAATTGTGTGCTCTACCCCATCACTTCTCTTCCTTAAAAATCCCCCACATCTATCAACGGGGAATTACATCCGGTGTCTTCTTACATCTCAACCCAACCCATCCGACTTCTTCAACGGGTATTAAGGCTTTGCTTTTTCTGCTTCAACTAGTAAATTGAGGAAAAGAGTGACGTAAATTTATGGAGTTGAGAAGGATAAACAACGTAAAAAAGTGAGTTAATTCGACTTGTTTACAATGGTTGCGGTTAATTGGAGTTTTATTGACAAGACTCACGGAAATCACTATCTGAATCCCTGGAATTTACATGTCTTCATTCACATATTTCAGTGAAGGGAACCCTTGGAGAGAGAAGTCTTACTAAAGATATGTTACTTTGCAGAGAATTTTCTCTCTAGACGTCTGTCGAAGACTTCTGTTTACAGTTTGAGGAATTGTAGAAAACTTTAAATTACTTACGACAATGATGTTAAAGTTCATGAGTGCCAAATTGGATGGAAATGTCTGGCATTTTCAGATTCGATACTCTTCGCCTCAAATCGACATTTGATGATTTACAAATTCAGGATTTACAGATTCAAGATTTTGTAGAAGCCTCACGGGACTCATGATTCTCCACAAAATGCCAACGTAAATTTCAAGCTCACGGTTTTGCCGGGAGTTTTTTTACTTTGCCGCGAGACCGCGCCTCTGGTAACGGCATTTCGCCGTCAGATGTTAGTTGTCAATTCCACGTTGAAAAGGTTATCAAAGGCTTTGCGGTTTGACTCTGAATGTTGTGCTATAAAACTTAATTTCAATTTTTTTTTTGTTTTGCCGTGAGTTTAGTTCAAATTGCCGTGAGTATAAAGTTTTCGCACGGCAATTAGCTGCGAGAACAAAATTGTTTTTGGTGAACCCTGCAAACTGCTTAAAAGAATTTCGAGCTTGGAATTTTTAATAAGATTCACGGCCGGATTTATGCAATGCTAAAAAATACTACGTTTCTTACGTACTTATTTCCTTCAAAGCACAACCTTAACTATTTTCTATTCGTTTATACGAAAACTTTTCAAATTGTTTCAACTCAAACTTTTCGTGCGGCTTCATCAAGAAGTCGAAACCCTTAAAAAGAACCGTTTTACTTGAATAAAATTTTCCTAAAATAAAAATCGATCTTTTTTTATTACTTCTTTAAGTAATTCCCATACGATTCATTTAATAGGCGCAAAGGATTTCTCAGTAGACTGCACAATGATTACAGTACCACACCAATCTCTATTGGCAGCACTTTGAAAATGCTAAATGCTTTGCTTTAATTGCATTTCACCAACAACTCTTTCGACACCATTTTCAAATGTCAATAACTTTGATCTTTGCCTTTTCCAATTCCCTCTCATTTGCTGTTCCTAGCACTCTTTCCCCTTGACAGCTCACCAAATGAGATTATTGAGAAACCTGGCGAATGAAAGGTGCCCCAATCAAAACTCCCTTCTGGCTCATCACTTTCTTCCTCTCCTCCCATCCTTTTTAAAAAAAAAAAAAAAAAAAAACCGGTACATTCACACCAGTCAAAAAAGTTAAATTTGGAAGGAAAAAAAATGATATTCCCATTCCAGGATTTTACAACTCCTTAAAAATTAAAGTATCGAAGATTTTAAAAAAAAATGTGAGTGACAGACTGAAGCACCCATCTTATTCTCTACTTTTGACAATCAGAAAAAATTCCCTGCACTTATTCTCTTTTATTCATGTGTCAGCAAAACCCATTTAAATGAGGAGAGGAAAAATGTCACTTGAGTTGATAATCAAAACCAGAAACTTCAACTTGAAATGAAATTAATCCTGACATACGCACAAAAGGAGCACATCTTGTTAGCATACTAAAATTCGTCGAGAATACTCCTCCAACTTTTTCAAAAAATAAATAAAAAAATTTACCTTTGCTTTGCCCCGTCACTTTATCTCGAAGTACGTTAATTTGGTAGACATCTCCGAACTCCTCGAACATCTTCCTTAAATCACCTTCGTCCATGGTTCGTGGTATTTGTCCTACGAACATTTTGATGGCGTCAGGGTCCGGTTGCTCAGGTTTGAGAGGCTGGGAATTCATGGTTCTGTAAATTATAGAAAAAAGGCGGGTTTTAACTACCGGTTAATGAGTTTAACGAGGATTTACATTCTCTAAAATAAGTTTTAATTATTATTTCAGTGAAACTTTTTAACACTCAACCGAAATTGTATTCACTTACTCCATTATTCAGTTTACAGAGTACCTGTAATCTACTACTAGATAAAATTTACGAACGGCTTTAACGGTAGCCGCCATTACTGAGTCATCCCGCACTCGCGTATGAAAGTCTCGTGTTTTATTTTTATTTCGCCGCACCCGATCGAAATTATTTTCTTAATTTTTTAACGACAAATTAAATTTCCTCCAGAATAAAACCACTAATATTTAACTCAAAACCCTAACCTGATTTCCATAAACACTCAACTGCACATGCGCACACCGAACAAGAGAAATATTTAACCTTTTCATAAAATTCCAACTCGCACGCGAGCCTGTAAAAACATCCACACTATTTATTTGCATACAATATACATCAACATTTGAATATCACGCAGTATAAACAAAGATATACGAACCGATGAATAAATTCAAGCATTTGTACAAATGTTATAAATCACATTTCTTTTTATTTCAAGGAAAAAAAAATGTAAACCGAACAAATGTATTAAATAAAACTAAACCTAAAACATCAACTCATAGTTATCACATTTGCCTAAGTGTGCATTTAATGCAGGTGAAAATTAATTGTAAACCGAGTGAAATTAACAACAGCAGATGGTTGGACATTTGCAAGCGGCTCGTTTCACCGTCCTCTCTCGTTCTTCTACACCCTACCCATTCCCCACTTCACCACCGGTGAACATAATCTATGTCCCGGTCACACGAGTCACGTCTGGTGTCGCTGGTAATAGACGCTCGCTGAAGTGACAACGAAGGGGTGAACGCGCCTTCCTATATGGACCTTCTGACCTAACATTGTTATATAGCAAGTGTAAAATTTATGAGCCCAAACGCGAGCCAAACTATGAAACAATATCAGATACGGAGTTAATGCGTTTCGGTTAAACTATTAGGGAAATTAACGGAGATAAATTTTTTTCTAACTTTAAAAAATTGATTTCTTAAAAACGGATTTTTTTTTTCTTTTCTTAAAAAAAAATGTTAATTAATTAAATTTTTTTTTCAAATGTGATTTTTACAGGGAATTAAAATCAAATTAAAATGATGAGAAATGTTTTTCAATTGAAAAATATTAAAACTTTCTACCTGATCCCCCTTACTAATAAATTTTACCCCCATGAAATGTTGCAATTCCCCACACAATAAATTGAGTCACCTCATTAACTAAATTTAAGGAGCAGCAGTGGGAACTCGGATGTAATTCCTCAATGTGACAAATTAATTTTTTTTCTAATTTTTCCATTTTTAAATTTCCATTTTTTAAAATGAAAAATAAGTCAAACGTTGCGTAATTAGTTCGTATTTGCTGTAACGCATGAATGCACGTTTTCAAATTTCTCCTCAAAAGTAATTAGCATTCAACACTTTACAAAAGATGAATTTTTCTTTTCTTTAAAAAAAATTTTTTTCTTTAAAAATTTCCCTATGATTAATTAACCTACAAGTTACACAACCTTACACCTTATCGAAGCCGCTGTACAAGCATTCTCCAGGTGAGAAACAGAGTTCATGTGACCACTTACAAACAACTCATTAATCATCTTTTTGTGTATTGTGGCTCCACTACTTTGGTTAATTTAGAGTATTTGTCCTAAACCTTAAACCTAACGGCCCTAATG
>JAQGAS010001267.1:0-22416 GCA_034686365.1 Pachymerium ferrugineum | reverse complement strand
AGTACAGGTGGGCAAACCAGCTGACGCTTTAAAAATATGAACCGCTAATGTAAAACCAGTATGCAGCAAATTGCATTCTACCGTTAAACTAAGGTTAGGGGTTAGCTCTTGCATGATAATATGATTATTTTAACGAGATTTTTGCGTATCAGCTACAGGATTTATTTTAAAGACCAAAACTTACCGTACTCCACATAATCTCGGGAGATGTTTAACATACGGTTGTCTAATGTGATCCACATGATTAGTTATACAACGTTAATTCAAAAGGGTTAAAAATACCGTAAAAATGTATGCGTATTTAGTTAGTGTTCTTCACTAGTTAAAAAAATTATTGCAAACATTTCGAAAAAGGATTACAAGTGAAAATTTTTGCAGAAACGATTTTTTGAAAATTATTTTGTTAAATACGTTATATGAATAAATTATTTTTTATCTGATAGTTTGGACAAATTATATAAAATTTTGTAAAAAGTGACCAATTTTTATTTGCAATTTTATATCATTTTATAAAATTTCAAGGTCAATCATGAAAAAAAAAAAACTTATCTGACCAAGTCCTTTCACGTAACTCAATAGATCACTACAATACATACACTGGAAATGGCGCATAATGTCGGACGCGCGCTCAATTTTCAAAAAAGTGACCAGAATCAAGGAACCGAAACCGAGTTTAATTCCTCCATTGACCGAATCTGAGACACTTGATACTTCAACTGGTCGCATTTGTTGCATTAGCAATCCACTTGGGTTGGGTAAACTGCACTTCGTTTTCATTTATCATTAGAGTTTTAACTGTCAATAGGAACGTTTACACAGTTTAACACAACTCTTTCTACACTTCCTAATGATAGTGACTGCAGCTTCACGTGTTTATTTAGCAGTCACATGGTTCTGGATTTCAGTATGGAGACTGGTATGTAAATTTTTATTTAAAAGCTAATTAAATTTAAGTGTTTTTTTTAAACCCTATTAACTTATTAAAAATTTCATAATGGGTTAATTTCGCAACACGTTTTAATCTCAGAACTTTTTTAAAAAAAAATTTTGCAGTTTGTTAGTTTGGTTTCTTATCAACATTGATTATTTTCTCTCTATAATCTTATATCATATACAACAGTAGGAAGTTTGCTTTTGGTTGTAAACTTTTATATTTAAACCCTACATCAAGTTTAGCAGTTGTAAAAATACCTACACAGGTCAAGACTAGTTTTTTGTCCTTGTTGAAGAGCAGGTGAACAGGTGGGTGGTTTTATCAACTTGGTTAAGATTTATCTTTCACAAATCATGAACGAGATTAGCCGTATCTCATTTTTCTTATGAAGGGGATATAGGCAAAGAAAAATATAGGGTTGGAGGAAATTAAGTTAATTATAGGACAGATATTTGAAATTGAAATTCTAGGTTTCAGAATGCAATGTCACATCCGAGTTTGTGAGGAATTTAATTGGGGTTGTTGCGAGCTTTTACCGTTTGTTCTTTATCTAAGTGGAGATTAAATGATTTTCTGTGCATTGTTTCACTCCTTGAATGCTGTAGTGATGATGGAATGTTGTTAGAAGATTAGGGGAAGTCAAGGTGAAATATGTTTTAAGTGTTGTCATCAGGTAATAAAATTGCAAATTTAATTTAGTTTTAAGTTAATAATAGTATATAATAATGTGGGAGTTTTAGATTTCATGTTTTGGTAGTTGGCCCAGTGTCTTCTGCTAATTGTCTATTGGGAGTTTCAAGCGTAGCACATCATTTACGCCTGTAACATTATGGGCGTGTAATTTTAATCTGGAATCATTCGAGCAAGTAAACAGTGTCACATGTTGAATGTGCAACTAATGAGTTAACCTGGAATTTTTCTTAGTATATAGTTCGGAAAAAGTGCAATAGATGGCGCTTTAACTCTATTGCTGCACAACTTATTTCTAGAAGAGTGTTGAGCTAATCCTTGAACGGCATAGATATGCAATTCAAATCATTTAATAAAAAAATCAATTAGTAAAGGTTGCTTCACAAGTTTTTCCTGTAGTTCTTCATCTGATAAGTCATTAATGAGCTCTAAATAAATCTTTTTTCTTGAGTAGAAAGTTGATATGGTCCATTAGTTGATTTTAAAAAATCCAGGATTTAATATACAGTAAACTATTTGTTATAACTATATTCTAACAACTTGCTGCACTGTAAAAATCTAAAATCTGTAAAAGGTTAAACACCCAGATTAAACCTAGGTGTCCCCTTTGGTGTAATTTGTAAGTCGTATAATTAGACAAGCATTTATGCTGCGCACGGTTTATGTTAACAAATGAATTACGTCAAGTTTTACTCTACTTCCTTTAAATATACTACAATAAAAAGTAATTAAATGCAAATAGTGGAAGAACAATTTGAAATAAACCAATTAGTATTCAACCGAGCTGATTCTGTCAATTAATAAACCGACATGTCGTATCCTCATAGAATTAAAAATTATGAGGTGAACGACATTTTTCACAACACAACTTTTTTTTTTATAATCCCTAACAGATAACCCCGCCCCACAAATCCATCACCGATTCACCTTCATCAGCGGACACTCAAAAAGATTTCTCCGAGGCTGTCGGTGCAAGTTTGGACAGTAATGAAAACCATGTGACCGGCCGTGTTTCGGTAACAAAACCAGAATATCTCGTAGAGGAAGCGGAGGTCGTGGACGGATTTGCGGGTTGTGAAAAGACTAGTAATTTCAAGGAGGAAGAGAAATTGATGACAATGAATTTTGAAAAGCTGAATTCGTATGTTTTACGAATTGATACGGAACAACCGGCTGATGGAGTTTATGTTGCGGCGTGTGTTGCGGTCGAATCAGATGACGAGGATGAGCATCAAGTGATGGTTGTTGAGAAGATCACGACAGTTGACAAAATAAGAAGTGAAACACATGCTGAAAAGTTAGGTAATTTTACATTTTTAATTTTATTTTTTACATATAAATGCTATAAATTTATGAGCGTTTATATGTTGGAAAGGATCGAATGACTAAAGTATGATCAGTTGATCACTTTTTTAGTCATTTTCTGTTCATTAGGAAAGTGTGCTCACATCTAAACGTCTAAAACTAATTGAGCTAACTTTCCAATTGGATGTGGACAGAAAGAAGAATATGGAAGAAGGAATTAGGGGATAAAAAAAAACTGTTGTGTAAACAGATCTGTGTACATTTATGATTTTAATTGCTGCGTTTTTTAATGATTCAATCACGCTTTCAACGACTTTAATTTCGTTTTTTTTTTTATTTTATAAATGTAATGATATAAAAATGATATTGGCTCCATATTCAAAATAATATGTATAATCATTTATTTCCGCTTGGTGGGAGTTAAAACAAATGATTTGTTTTTTTCATGTCTTGTGTTTTGGAAAGTTCATGGTAGTTTGTCATTAATTTGATGGATGAGGGAAAGAAACTTTATTTCCTGGTAGCCAGACTTACATAATTAGTGAAAAATTCGGATATTAGATTCGGGTTAGGCATCAACAGACAGGACACTTAGATAAATGAAAAGCCGTTTCATAGAAAATATCATAGAAAATAAGTCGTGTTTTTTATTTAGTTGTAGACAAACAAAACTTTAAAATTGTATTATCAAACACATCAAATTGCCCATTTGCCCCAAAATGAATGTAGTTAGTGGGGATGTCAAGTTATACAGAAACCTTACTGCCAGAAATATTTCCCTGGTGGCAGATATTGGTGTAAGAATATGAGAAATGGCAATGAATTTGTATTGCTAGCATCACCATTATTTCATGACCGTTAGCAGTGCGTGTTTTAAGTTCAATTTTGAAATTTCAAAAGCTGGACTGCACTAACCCCAAAAAATTTGTAAAATATGAATAATTTTCCAATAAATAAGAAAATTTTAAATAATTAATAACTTTTGTATATTGTAATTAGCAGCCCAAAACTTGCAAAATTTTTACAGGAATCTGCACAAATCAACATAAACTTCATTCAACTCTAATAATAACTTTCAAATCACTTTTCCCCACCATTTAATCGACCTCCTTTAAAAATTTGATTGACATATTTTTTAACACGCTTTAAACACAATTTCACGGTCACCTCCCAAAGTTTACTTAACCAAACCAAAATATTTGGGTTAAAAAGATGAATCCAAACGTGTGAAAAGACAAATCTCCGCCTACGCCCTCTCTCCATCACCAAAATATAGAAGAAAAAAACGGGAAAAAAAATAAACCATTCACACCTACACTTCATCTTTGCTCTACTTCTTAACTGGTGTTAAAACTGTCCAACGAGGCCAATGTCACACCTGAAAAACAACGTAATTTAAATATGATTCATAACTTTCCCATTTTTTAAGGTGGGTGCACCTTTGGAAATAGGCTATCACTGATCTTTAAATGTTTAAACCCGTGACCCATCCAAGTGTAAACTCTGAGTGTAAAGACGTGTAATTGATACAAATTGTTGTTTCGTACTTGGGTTACTGGTTTTGTGGGCGGGGAACGGTATATGGCCATCACAGTTCATGGCCTCACTTAAACCTTTTTCTTCCTTGTAGAAATTAATTCATTATCAGAAAAATGTGGAAAATATTAACAAAAAATTGAATTGCTATTAAGTGGTTCTTTGTAATGAAGCCACCTCTAGGTCAAGGTAATTTTTTTTTCTCTCTCCCATGAAAGGTAGGAGTAAATATCTTAAGGGGTTGTAAAATGAAATGGGAAATGAGTTGTTCAGAGTAAAAAGTGATTGCTGAAGGAAGTTTTTGGTGGGATTTTTTTGAAGGTTAAGGGTAAAGAGATAGAAAATAGTGATATATAAAGTAGAAAAAATTGAGTTTTAGAAATAAAAAAATTTAGCATTTTAAATTAATGTTAAAGGGGTGTCTAAGAAACCAGCAATAATGATTGATATGTAGGAAATAGGTAATTAGAAATAACAAATATAAAAATACCAAATGTGGGTTTATAAATAACGTTAACGGACTAGAATATAACGCATAAAGTGCAGGTATAACGTAAAAAATGATTAAATATTATAACGCCGTTATAAATAAACATTAGTTTGATATAAAGTGTACTCCTTTGTAAAGTGAACGGAACAAAAATTAAGCAGATTACGTTTAAAATTGTAAAAAAAAAAAAAAAAAAAAAAAATGGTGCACATTATAACGCATAAACGTTATTGTTATAAAATGCGACGCAATGCAAAGGAACGGTCTGATTTCCAAATGAAATTAAATTATATTAAATAAAGTACATAACGTAAAAATATTATAACGTTAAAATAATAGACTGTGACTAGTGTGACGTAAACTATTGTTGTAAAGTTTTCGATTACATACCCTAAATGAAAGAATAAGATCGTTATAATCTCCACAAAAACTGTTTCATAATTCATAATTAGACCACAATTTCCATTCCATTAATAATTGTATAACACACTAAACATTAAGGTTACACAACTTACTTGAAAACAAAACAACCAAACAAGTTAAAAATAAAATCAAAGACCCAATTACACAGAATTTTCCCTTACCTAATTTTTCTAAGTAAACATAGATTAACATTTACCTAGTTTAATGTAACTAGATACATTAACATATCAATAACAAACAAATACATGACATCAGCTTTTCCTAAACAAATTCTACCATTATAAAAAGTATTAAATATTTTTTGCATCACCAAACAAGAATAATTATTCTAATAAGTAACTTTTTTTTTTTCTTATCATCTCAATTGCCTACACTTAAAAGACAATTGAATAGTTTTATTACTCCCTGACCGAGTTTAGAAAAAAAACTGAAACAAAATTCAAAAAAAAAAATTTTAACACCGAAAAATTATGTGGATGTGAAGAGGGCGCATGTGTAGGTTAGAGGGTCGTGGAAGCTCAAACAAGGCGGAAGCGATCAGCCACGGGGCAGTTTGACGTTGGCTTTGCCTCCGAGATACAAGTCCAGTTGGGATTTGGTGGGCATTAGGGATGGCCGCTGTTTGTTCACAACGTTATTGTAGTAGTGCAACGCTCGTGTTCAAGATGACTAAACTGTCAGAAATTGGTAAGAAGAATTTTATTTACTATTTTATTAGTTTATAATTTTTAAAATTTTTTTGTATATATTACTACTGGGTATTAATGTCTCATTTTTGAAGTTTTCATGGAAATTAAAGTCGCATTGACCTTTTTTTAAGTTTTGGTTCTTTATCTAAAAAATGTTTGGAATTGTTTTCGTGATTTTTTTTTCTTCTTCAAACGCAACAACGGAATTTCTAGGAGTTGGTTTATTTCTCAAAATTAAATAAGATTATAGGATTTTTGTTAAGTTTCGTGTAGTAATGTTGAAATACTGGATACGTTTTGCAATCATTTACTGTCCCGGAATTAGTTGTTCATTTATCTTTTTTCAAAATCGTTGTGAATCATGTAAAATATTTAGGTTGAGTATCCGTGTTTTAAACTAACGAAATTTTCAAATGAGGATTAATTATTGTTTTCAAGAAAAATTAATTTCCTTTAAATTTCCCACCTTTACACATAATGAACTCTTAACAACCCAAAATTGTTACAAGGTTTACGTATCTGATGCAACCTAAGTTTATGCGGTATTGAATCCAATGTTTTAATTTTTATCTCATTGAAAAGATAAGAAAATATTTCAATTCAGGTATAAAATTAATTTAGGTGATGCAACATTCTAGTACTTAAAATTAATTACTTGACTGGGTTTGTACATGGGATGTATTTTAAGTAACAGCGTGACCTTCCTAACCAGGATTTACTTAATTACCAAAAAAAAGGTTTGCACAGATTTAGTTTTAAACACAGCTATGTAAACTTAAGAAGTCAGTTCAAGGCCGGTAGTTGGCAGGTAAAAAAAATTTTCAATGTTGTGCGTCGAGTTTGTTTTCAATTCCTTTAAAGCCTTTAATTTCTTTATAAAACTTTAACACCTGGTTTTTTTTCTTCCAAATTTTATTTTTTTATTGTCTGTTGACCTAAGAAATGACCTTATTCTCAGTGAAATCTTTTTGTAATCAACACCTTGAGCTCAAGGTTCGTAATGGCTTTACATCTTGGTTGAAGATCGGGTTAGGTATTAATTATAAAATGAATAATTTGGATGTTGGGTTTTAGAGGACATTGGCTGAAAGTTAGTGTAAGAAACAATACATGTTGGATTGTATTCCAAATTTAAATTAAAATTTACGTATAATATTTATTGAGTTTTTTTGTATGTAAACAAATTTGCAAAAAAATTTGCAAAAATTTTACAAGTAATTGGCACACCTTCTCCCCGCGATCTAAAGAACTCTTTTCGGCCGGGAAGGTACGGGCAACGTCCGTCGCTTTTTTTTTTTTTTTTTTTTTTACAAAAATTTTGTAAAATTTTACAAATTTTTCTGCAGAAATATTGAAAATTTTTTGCAAAAATAAGTAGTCAATTGAAAAATTTTGCAAATATTTTTTCTGGGACGCTTTACAAGCTAAAAACTATATTAGCATCAATAAGTTTAAAGTTGTCCCTATGCGAACTTTTGTTATAGGGTAAGATTTTCACTCTTCCAAAAGACTTCTTTGAGGAATTACTTAAGTTACAACTTTATATCTTAGTGAGGATTAAATATCTCATCTGCAGTAAAATAAATCTGTAAAAATTTTTTAAAACAAATTTTTCAAGTTTTTGGCCGCATTTTTTAAATAAAAGTTTTGCTAGAAATTACGCCACCGTTATGTAAGAAATTTGCATTTATTTACACTTTTTGTAAACTGTAAATGAGAAATCAAAGTTTCAAATACAAGATTTTAGCAGTCACCTATCCAACCTAAACTTCCCTTCCCACAAAGCAAAGGAAACAAAACAAGGGGTACTAAAAAAATTACAAAGTCCTGAAGGGGAAAGTTAAATGAGTTTCCGGTAGGTGGAGTTGTAAAACTGTTTATTTTACGGGATGCTTCAATAAAGTTTTAATATTCTTTTCAATGGCAGCAATGCCCTAATAATACTCAACTCTTTCTAATCCTCTCACGTTTAAACCTGTCAAATTTGATGATGCAAAGAAAAAATTTAAGAGCAGTTTCAACCTTGATTCTTGTTGTAATTATATAAAGTCTCTACGGTTATTTTTCTTTTATATTACTTGCCCTTTATTCTTTTGTTTTAATAGGTTTATCTCTATGCAAATGTGGGTCAAAGTATTTAATAATTGAGGTTATTAAAAATTCTGACCTTGATCTCAAATGGTAATTTGAGTGTAATAAGTGTTCCACAAGTGGTCAAGTAGGCAATTAATCAATCACGTTCCTCTTCTATTGATCATTGCAATGAAATTTCATGCAGTAAGCCAATTTTGTTTTTATATTAAATTTAAGCAGAATTTAGAAAATTTTTTATAGGTTTAAAATTCTTTGAGGAATAGTAATGTTTTAATATGGGTCATTTTTTTCCTGGAATTCTAAATTTTTATGACTTAATAAAATTCATTGTTATTATCTCAATTTAAGTTTGAGCAGTGAAACAAGTGTTAACGGACGGACGGTGCCCTCTTTGCCCGGGATCGGCCGCCGCAGTCCCGCATTGCCGTCAACGGGGAAGGGTCGGGCCTTTGCCCGGGATCGGCCGCCGCAGTCCCCACACTGCCGACAACGGGGGAAAGAGTTCATCACTTTCTGTAGTCATTTAGCAGTGATGATGGGTGCTAGTCTCGTGATCAAACTTTTGAAACTTCAAACTTTGATTATTTTAAATTCTACCTCATGAACCGGAATTTTAAAAAACAGTATATAATAGTTATTCATTCTTACAGTTACTCCACATAATTTTAATTGTGCGAACACTAAAAAAAATTTAATTGGGCCGGAAATAAGGTTACACAAACTTGTCTTCCCAATGTCTCATTAACTGGTTGACGAACTTCTCAGAAAAAAAAAAATTAACAACTAACAAGATTTAAATAAATTAAATTATAGTATTTGCATGCTGAGATTGCTTCACAACAACGCATGGATGCGCAGCTGGAAAGATACACTCACTTTTATACGCACTATTCAAAGTTGGAAAAAAAATTCTTTTCTTAACTCAAATTAACAACTTTCTCTTTAAAAAAAAATTTATTTACATACATAACACTGCAACTAACCAAAAAATAAATTTCCATAATGACTTTTTCGTCGTGGGAAAGACAATTGTTTGATGACCTGGTTGGTAAACCAGTCAGCTCATCTTCATTGCTCCTCCCACTTTACATCTCCAAGGCCCATGACCTCGTGCTTGCACCGCAAGACGGCGTGCACCACCTGTTGAGTGTGTCTATTGTCGATGCAGAAAATAAAATTTCCGAAGCAAAAATATTTGAATCGCTTAATTAATTTTACAATCGGAAATAAAAAAGTTTAAACACTTTTTTTTACAATGAATTAATTTTAACTTTTCTACTCGATTTATTAAAGTGTGATTTATTTGACAGGTGATGAAAACAACTTTTGTATTTAATTAGATTAATTGAAATTACAAAATGTTCGAAGGGAAATGTAGTGTGAAAATTATTTAGATCAACATTTTAACGTCGTGCACTGGTTTACCGACCCTCCCTTTTATCCAAGATAGACGTGTCCTTTTTTTTTTTTGTACCTGAGTGAGTCGCCTCGACAGGTGAGAGGAAGCACGAGGGTTAGTTGAACTAACATTTCGCGCTAACCTTTGTGTTATAAGTTGTTGGAAGTTGGAGGTTTGAAGTTGTATTTTGTTTCATTATGGGATGTTATTACGTGCTGTATGGGAAGAGAAGTTGTATAAGGTGAGAAAAGTTTTGTGTTTTCAATTTGAAGATGTTTTGTGATGATTCAACTGGAGTTAAGTTTCCGGTTGTATCAAAGAGGTGGAAAAGTTGTGTTATTTTTGTTATAAAGTTGGGTAATGTGTTGTGTGATGGGGGTTGATAGTTTAAAGTTTAGGTAAAATTTGTAGTGTTTGGTTTTGTTATTGAGTGGTTTGTTGGTTAAGGTATTTTAACGGTTATGATTTCAAATTATTTTGAATTTCACTTTTTATTCAATGAAGATTTTAATAATTTGAAATTTAAGTAGAAATTTTTTTTTTTTTTATATAAAGGTTTTTTCTTCAACTTTATTACCTTTAAAAATATTTCTTATGACACCAGAAACTTTTTATTGAACTCTCAAAAAAAAAATCACACTGATGTTAGTTTCCCGCTTTTGATTTTGATGTAATAACCCATTTCACTATGAGTTATGATCGAACAAAGAGGTTGGATTTAGGTTTTACACCCTACCGACCTATTTTTTCTATTTTTTTAAAAACTTCTTTTCTACTTATTATGGTCAATAGAATCGATTCGATTATGAAATAATATCAGATTTCAAGGCTGATTCAAATCTTTTGTTTATTCAAATGCGAGCACCCATTTCTTTCAGTATAATCTCTTTCCTCTAAGCTGCAACCTTGACTCGTTTTGTTTCATATTTTTCGTAATTTTTTAAATATGGGGATTAAGGAAACAGTTTTAATGCATTGTTATTTTTATACTTGGAACAGGTGTTTTTTGATATTGTTTATGAATAGAGTTTACATTATTAACTTTATTTTTCCTACAATGTAAATGGAAAAAAAACTCAATTTTGCTTTTGAATGCTCTTCTAATGATGTATTGTTGAAACTTACATAAGATTTCATTCTGGTCAGCAAATATTTCCCCCTTTGTGTTTCTAATTATTAAAGCGTCGAAATAAGTTTTAAGTGGGTGGATTTACGTATGCAACACATTTTTATTGCATTGAACATTGTGTTGGTCGAGTGATAACAGATGTGTTTCTGATGTTGATTAGCAATTGATGAGTGCTTGCTGTAGACATAGGAGATTTACTGAAACTTTATAAGTGTTAAAATGGGCTTAGTAGATTTGTTTTCATGGATTTTTCTTGGAATAGTGAAAGATCAAGCCATTGAAGGTAATAAACTGCTACTTTAAAAAATGTGATATTATATAAGTAATAGAAATGAATTGGTAAAGACTTATTTTGTATTAAATGAAAATTGGGTAAAATTTCTGCAATTTTTCTATTGAATTTCCATGGGCAGAGTTCTAAAAAAAATTTTTCTGCATTGTTTTATCTGGCAACATTATGTAACTAGCAGAATGTAGGAAAATATTTTAAACTTTTATTCCATTGAGTAGTTGTAAAAATTTGGGCAAATATTCTTTTTCTGTTGATTTTCTGAAAGTCTGCAGCTATGAGCTTAGTGAATCAATAAATCTCAACAGTTAAACTAAAGTATAATTGAAACCTTTTAACATTTCACATTTAATTCACAAAACCTATTCTTTTTGTGCACTTAAGCCATCTATTGTTCTTTCATTGGAAAACAAACGAACACTTTCCCAAACTTATTATACCCAAATTCCACGCCAGGTTACACCATGTTAAATGTTTTCAGAGGAAAAGACATACAATTACAAATAACTACTTCCTAATCGGAACTTGCAATAAAAAACAAAGGGAGAAAACCACTTGATATTTTCACATAAGCCTTAAAACAAAACTTATCTTTACCTCTTATTTTCTAGTTGAGGCCGATCGCCTTGAGGAAGACCCACCAATGGCCACTACGATCTCACAAGACAAACCAACCAACGGATGCATGTCTAATGGCCATCATGAAGACAGTGATGAAGTCTTATCCACTTCATCAGCGAGTGAAGTTGACTCTTTAGAATTGAACAAAAGTGTCAGCCAACAGGCAGCATTCTTCAAATCCCTTACCGACATAACTTCGAACGGAAGTGAAAACCAAGCAGAAGAATCATCCGTAAAAAAAACCAACGAAACTGTTATAGAACGAGAAATTCGTCTTCAGAAAGAAAGGGAAGAAGCAGTCGCTGAAGAAAGGCGAAAAGCTCAAATGGCGATCAATGGGCAGCAACAAAATGGCCACGAAATTATTAACACAGCTGACAATCACGTGATTGAGTCATGTGAAAATGAACTGAACGGGCTTGACTCTTTGGAAGAAAATGACGTCATTCCAGTCCCTAAAAAATCCGTTAAAGTTCGACCTGTCGTTGAAGACGACCAAAATGATGGACCGGTCTATCAGATATTAAAAGAAACTCCGGTCGAGCGGGAGATTAGATTAACACTCGAGAGAGAAGCTCAACTTAAAAGAGACAAGGGTATAATGGATCCAAATCAATTGCCCGAAATGAAATCTGAAGAAATTTCCAACTCCCCTGAACCACCAAACGATCAATCCAAATCCAATTCCAATTTCCCTTCCATTAAATCTCGTACACTGGATTTATTGAATCCCAAATCTGAAAGGAACCTTCAACGGAAGTTGGCGACTTCAAGAATTCAACAAGAGATTGAAGAACAAACACAAAGAGAATTGGCATTGAGGGCAGTTGGAGCTATTAAAAACACGTCTGAAGATTTTGTTGATGGATGGGTTCTTGGACGACTGAATTCATCAGAGGGGACACAACTGTCGGGTGATGGCATAACTGAAATTTCTTCTGCCGTTTCCCCGCCATCGTTGCCGTCTACTCCGGACTCGGAGTTGACTGATTGCACTTTTGGTTCTCCGGCTACGACACCGTCTCCTGTTGGGAGTAATGAGAAACCGTTGTCGTCGTCTGGCTCTGGGTCTTCGAAGACGAACGGAGTGAGGTTGTTTTTGAAGAAGCCCAATGGTGTTAGTAGTTTGCCAAGACCTGCTGGGGTTAAAGGAGTGATGCAGAAGTTTATTTCGTCGAGGGGGAAGATTTTGCCACCTACTGCTAATCGGAATAGATTGAATTCTGCTGGTTCGTTTGAAGGCAATGATTTGGTAAGTTGGAGGTAATAAAAGGTTTCTTGCTGGAACAAATGTGTTGGAGTCTGAGAGCGCTTAGGTTTAAATGGCAAGTGATGGGTGTTGTATGATAAATTATAAATAGCCAATTCTAGTTGCATTATTCATTAGTGATGTAAGTTAAAACCTGTCGTAACAGTTCATCCAGTGTGTAATTAGTAAAAATTACAAAAATTTATTGCAGAGGTAATCAATAATTTATCAAAATTTTTTCTAGTTTGGGAATGAGCAGTTGATCCATGAAGTTCGGAAACCAGTGCCCAAAAATTTTCGACGCACACACTGCTCTGTGGAATCAAAGATCCAAGCTGAATTACAACAAATGAAAGTTAGAGAAGAAGAATTAAGGTAAAACAACCGACATAGATTGAATCTTTAATATGACAAATATGATACTTTTAATAGGGTGGTGAGGAAAAAAATGGCGTTATCACAACCTAATTTAACCAATATTGGACTAGACGACGATGATGACAATAATCACATTGCAGATGAAATTGATAAACGTCAATTCAACAACTTCAAAGAATTCGCAAGGGCAAATAGTAATCCAAATTTATTGGATGAATCATCTGAAGAAAACGTAATTCATTTTTTAAGTTAATTCAATAGTCAAACCGATTGTGTACATTTATAGGGTCACATCGCAATGAATGACTACTGAAATCACAGTTAATGCAATAGAAAATTTAACTTCTAAAAGAGAAAGTTTATAATGATATATAAGTTAAATCTTAAACCATTTCATTTTAAGGGTTTTAAAATTTGTAAATCAATATAATTTAATTTTTAATTAATAATTAAATTAACATTCTTTTAAAGGTGAAAACCACACGTGGAGCAAGAAGACGTACGCCTTTAATTGACCAATGGGAAAAGTTAGCCAAACAAAGTATGGATAACTAAGAAGAATTTAATTTTAACTTTATTGGCCGAAGATATGGCTTGTATGAGAGGACAGTATTATCATTTAAAAATTATCTTTTTCTACTTACTACTTCTGTCTGAAGTTAATGAATGTCACATATTTTTCGTTATTGTGTTTTGTACCAGGGTTTTATTTCGTTTAGACCTAAGTGTTATGTAAATTATCCATACATTGAGGTTTGGTAGATTTTTTTTTTTTTGTATTGCTATCCTTTCTCATGAAGTTTGCTTAGGTTCATCTAGGTTATGGTTGTTTTAGATTGTACAGTCTATTATCTTGGATAATAAATAATTAAATTAAAAATGTTTGCTTATTCTTACAGTGCTCGTACATGTTTATTTGGTTCAGGGTTAATTTTTTACCCTAAGTTTAAAATTCTTTTTCAGTAATTGATATTTTATTTTATATTTTATCATTTGCAGCTTTTGGTGCATGGATATAAAAATACCAAACCACAAGTTAGCTTGTTGTGATTATAATAATTAAAAGCTGACAAAAATAATGAGGACGAGATTCAATATAATTTGTTCAGTAAATGTATACATTTCATATTTTTATATATGCATTTATAAATTCTTTGAAATTTAATATTGTTTATTTTACTTGTAGCACATGATCCAGCTTGTGTACAACTCATTCCTTATTTATACAATCAATACATTTCCAGCAGAGGTGGCACCAATTAAACTTGAGGTTTGGTACAGATTGACATGGAGGAAAAGGATTGAAGGCATCAGCCCTCCTGAATTCCATTTGTTTTTTGCACTGCGAGCATTGAACATCTCTGTCACTATGGATTTCTTTACACGTGTCGTCAATGTAACAATTTATTTGAAGGCTGCAATCAGTATTTTTAATAAGCAGATTTAGGTGGTGGGACCTGGGTAGCTGGGTTGGGCATTCTCCGCGTACAGCACTAAAATTTGTTAAAACAAATCATTTAATTTTAATTAAGGAAAAGTTTCTGCAGCAAAACGAAAAACTAACTGGCACTTTAAACGATCACGACACCAATCATTAACCGCATAAAAATCGGCTTCTTTTTGCAACATTTCCGTAGAGACTTTACCTTCCACATACGTTTCTCCATATCTTTAAAAGAGCAAACATATCGATGCATAAATAAATAATTAATTTGTTTCAGAAAAAAGTGTACCTTGCAATGTTAAGTAATGCTCTGAAGCAATCCGGATCTCGATCAATAAAATGAACTCTATCTGCTGGTTGTGTAAAACCAAAAGCAAAGCCAGAATTTGATCCAAAACCCAATGTACTTGAAATAAGTAATGTATCCAGGTATTTGCTGCCTAACGCTTTTAAGGTAGTCTTATTAGTTTCAAAAATCGTCCCCCCGACATTGAATTTCACTCTCTCGTCTGTCGTAATTTGCATTTCTTAAGTCGAGAGACCAGCTTTGCTCAAGAATTCTAGCATCAAATCTCAGTCCTAAACTGCCGGAAGATTTGACAAAGATGTGATTATTTTGGATTGTACCAATAATAAATTGAGTGATTGTTAAGATCGTATATTTATTCTTGAACTAATATATGAACACAAGTTTGTTGAGTAAAGTACTTCAGCCGACAAATGCTTTGATGTCTTCCCTTGAAGTTAAGTTTAACAAAAAAGGATTAATATTGTATTTCGTTTTTCTAATTTGTATTTGTTATTTGTATCGTCGACACCTTTTAGGGACGATTGGCGAGACATATCTTTTCGCGAATGGCGTCCATGATAAAACCGAGATTGGAGCCGAGCCATTGGACAAAATAACGCTATTTTTGTAAGAAGAAGAACGTATTCGAAGCACTTTGCTTTCTTAAAATATAAAAGTATATTATCAACAATTACAATTCTCGATTATTTTTTTACGCTATCTTATGTGGCTTATAAATGATTTACTCCGACCACTCCGACTGCGGGACTAATCTCCTGAATTCATATCGTGGTGCAGAAAGCGTCGGTACGTATAAATATAAAAGTTAGTAATTTTTGATTGATTCAACAACTAAACTAATGTTCACATCTCTTTCGTTAGTGTAAAGAAGTGGTTCGGACTTTAGAGAGCAATGCTGATGAAGAAATTTGCTATTTTAATGAGATTACATGGAATTTCCACCACCCTCTCTCTCGACTTATATCCTTAGGTAAGTTCAAAAAATAAACGATTAAATTCAATACAGTTATATAAAATTGTTCTGTGATGAATATTCAGATTTGAGGTGCCATGACGTACTGCCATTTACCTGAACCTGTTCATTAAAGCGGCAACGTGATGACTGTCCCGCGTGGGTTTGTTTTAAAATATTATCATTCGAATAACATGTCATATAAATTTATATTTCTATAGTTTGAGTCGAGGGATTGTATGTTCCATCACACATAATATCCGCGGTTTTAAAAGGTCCTGTGTACGGCGCTTCAAACCGAAAATACGGCATTCTGCCACGTTAGTTCACCCGTCATACATCTCAATAACTTGAACATGTTCCCATCACGTCTAGCATGGACCATAACTAAGGGGCAGAGAATGATCACCAAGTGAAGGTAGGCTCAAATCTTTGACATTGACGCATAAACCTTAAATTGCTAGATGCATGTGTGAAGGAACCTAAAACTCTTTACAACTACTTTTCACTACTTATCGAATTGAAATTTCAAAAATTAAAATGGGAAATGTAACCAGATTGATATAATCTGTATTGTAAATAAAGTAATTGTAAAGATGACAGACACACAAGGGCATTATAATTATTCTTGACTAATTTTCTGAACAATTCGGGTGTTATTCTATATTTGCATCAAAGTTAATTTGCACAAAAGCTAAAACATATATCAATCATTAAACTAGCAATATTGACTATAACACAAATTAATACGTCAAAGGTGACGGACACGCAGACAAATACATGATAATTATTTTTGACAATTTTTATGAACAATTCGAATGTTAGTGAATAACATTTGCACAAAAGCTAGAACAGATAAACCAATTATTAAACTAGCGATGTTGCCTACGTCACAAATTAATATTTCAAATGGGTATTTGAACTTTTCAGTTATTATGACCATGTTGTTACTTAAAACTCCTACAATAATACCAAAAGTATTTTGTAGAGGTAATGACTGAGTTGCTGTTTTGTAAGAAAGCAAAATTTGTAGGCAAGGAGGATAACATTTACATTCTTTTGCATAATTAGTTTGTAATAGATATTCGAGGTATTTGGCTCGCACAACTTTTGCGGTCTGTGAATTGTTGCATAGGGGTTTGATGAGGTCAAAAGTAAAAGGCATTCTGAAAAGGACCAATCACTGCACGTTAACTTAGATTGTTAGATATTTTTATTTATTTACCTGCATGGTATCGTTTTTTCTAGCTTCTTTGTAAAGCAACTGTGTTTGCAGTCATAATACGTAGACGCGGATGAAGAACAAGGAGAAACTTGAGTTGGAACTCTATTGAACTAAATTGGTTACGTATTAATATTAGATCGGCATATGCGTTGAAATTTATGAAGTACAATTTGCAATACATAAAATTCAGACAATTAAAGTATTCTCAATATATGGAAATTAATGCAAGGTTAATATATTTTGCCCAGGAATTCGCCACCATAATCTGCATAGATTTTTTTCTCAGTTGGTTTTGCAAGAATAGCTAATTCAAAGTAGTGCTAAGGCCTTTATAAGTAAATTAGTTATTATTAAAAGACCAAGTAATAGTTTTTGCCTGAAACTTAATTTTTTGGGGAATTTATATTCACTACAAAATACATCCTAATGTCCTTCTTGCTCAGTGGCATCGCATGACTGCATTTCATACTAAAACCACAGTCCCATTACCTTGATAACTTGCAGATCAGTTAGCAACCCAAATCCATGGTAGACATCAACTTGAGTTGTAATATCAAGCAAAGAATCTCTAGGTTGCCCAAAATAGACCTATAAAACAGTTTTTTTAAATTAAGAGGGCAACTTCAGGCAACCTGTATAACCTTAATAGCATTCGAAGCAGGAGGTGCAAAATATGCAATTTGAAAAGCAGTAAACAGTCCTGCATATTTAATTTCAGCTGAAATTCATTGGTTTTCATAAGTAAGAATTAAACCAGTTCTTCAATTGTCTTACCGAAAGAAAATCTAGTACATTTTCCCGCGAATGTGTTGATTTTTGTTTTGTTCATTGTTGTACTGATGTTATGCAGAAAAGGGTTTACATCCTGTTTAAAAAAAAGTTGAGTTTTAATTTAATCAACAGGTATTGTAAACTTTGCTGTGCTATTGTATTAGAACCAAGTAGTAATATAAATTGTTCTTTTAATTGTTCTTATACCCTTGTTATTGTTTTACTAAAGTAATAGCTCCACAAACTCTACAAAAATATGTACAAACTTGTGGTATGAATCTGTCCATATCGATAGTCATCTGCCAAGAATTTTTCCATAGAGATTCATATGATATTTTACGAGACTTGATGTTGATTAAATCTAGGAAATCAACTTTGCAAGAAGAGTTCGTAATATGATTTTCCCTTGCATAAGTTGTTTCCCAACTGTTGATCCTGCCATGACTAACACAAACGATGATATCTGGAAATTTAATTTCACGCATAGCTTGTACGGTCATCGACGTTTGAATTGGATTGCTTAAATAATATTGAAATCGAAATGTAATGCAGACAGTGGTGAAACATGACATTGACAAATAAATTAGCTTTTTTAAGTGGCTACAATATTTGAAAGGATTGGTCAACTGCTTATCACTTTTGGTTATAATGTAGATATTCTTAACCTTTTTAACCAGACTTCTATCTCGTTTTTTTGCGCGTGCAATATTAGAAATTTTTTTCCAAACTTGTATTGTAATGTCTGTAATCGAGAGTATTGAAAATCCAAGCCAAAATCCAAAATAACCACCAATATCAATTAGCAGGTTGATAAATTCGTAGGCCCATTTTTCAGTCAAGATAGTTACGTCGTCATTGCTGAATTTAATGGCAAATGCTACTTCTCCCGGTTCTACATAAACTGTTTTAATGTTGAAATGAAATGATCTCTCATTACATTTTCTAGGACACTTGCAGTGATCGCTTGGCATTAATTGTAAAAGCTGTTTGAAAATATTTTCATACATATTTTTAGGTGTTTTTTTACATTCCGGCTTGAAACGAGGTCCCATAAATGGTAGCCTATAAAAAAAGAGTTTTAAAATGATTTTAAATAAACTTGGAAAGTATTTACCAGCATGGATGCTGTCTATATAATTTGTTGATACATGTGTTTACACAGTTTGTGAATTCGGATGGTTGAATACATGGATTGGTTTTGGTATTAAGAAAATGGTACTATAAAAATGATTATTATATTAATTAAAATTGAATTAACTTTTATAGTAAGTTAATTAAATGATAGTTTCAGGCTGTCTGCACGTAACTGAAACAATTTCCCCCAATAATCTGCAATTAAAGTGCATCATGATTATTGTAGTGGGCTATAGAAGTATCGTGGGAAATCGTTGTGATCTAAAAGTTAAGTAATCTCTTTTAACTGATTAACAAATTACCATTCGATAGTTTACGCCAAGATTTAACTTTTTCCCTGGGAATATTGGAATCACATATTCAGTCTCTTGAACGTTTTCTATAAGATGAACCTAAGTAATAATTCACCAAACGCAGTACATAAAAATGTCTAAACAGCTTTTTGAATTCAGAAGCTTACACTGGTAAACCCAAATACCGAACTACCAAATACTTCCATGTTTACACCAAAGGTTGCGTGTAAAGTTCTTCCAATTAACGTGTTCTCTATTACCGAGGGTGTTACGATGAAGATGTGTACATTTCAAAATTACATTTGCACAGCCACTTACCTATCGCTGTAACAACACATACGCCTAAAAATGACATTTCATTGTATATTTTCAATCCAATGTTTTTGATGTCATCCTAAAAAAGATTCAGACGAATTATTACATGTGATCTATGGGAGTGCAGGTTCTTATGAGATGATAATTTAAGCAATTGTAAGGCGGTTCTTGGTAAATGAGATCCGAAAATTATGGGGTATTCTCAGTGTACTCGTGCTATTACTGTATTAGTCATAATTGTCATTACCAATGAACCCAGACTGTAAACTTTAATTGCCATGCATTTAGTTATCCAGAGTTATTATAAGCAAAGACAAAGTGTAAGCAGTGTGTCTTACAACAAACGATTATATACTTACCCCTTGTAATTTTGTTGTCAATTTTTTGTATGGATTTGATTCGATGTTCCAAACTTCTGTCAAATTTCCGTCAGGATTAGCTATTATATCAGCCAGTTTTAATACTAAGCCCAGTAGTCTTGCGTTGTCTTGTGATTTATTTTGCATTTCATGAATATATTCACTGTCCATTGTGCAAAATTTTAATTTTGGATATGAAAATGAATCCATATTCTTTATGTCAACATCAACTCTAATAGGATGTGATAAATAGTAGGCACATCTGGTGTATATTTGGTAAGTGCAGTTCAAAGAACAAATTAAAATAACACACAACCAAACAAATCTTTTCCATTGAGACTTTCGGAATATTGTTTGAAATTCTTGGTTGGATGATTTTTCAGATTCGATTTCGGTAATCACTCTACAAACTTCCCGTTTAAGTGACAATTTTCCGATTCTTTTAATGTGCTTTTCCATCGTTTTACCAAGTTATTTCTTTGTCTTTTTTTGTGATTGAGGTCTTCATGGTTTCAATGTGGAATAGCGTGTTCCAATTATGTAAAAAGCAATTACATTAACGGCAATCAGAATTATTGATTCGGTTGTCATAACGAAATTTCTGCTTTTAAGCCGGTAATGTTTTTTGCAATGTTTTCGTAAATGAAATGCAATTAGAGAAAGTGACTGTAACTACAAAATATACGTTTTAAAGAATTGTTATTGCTCTTAGCGTTTTGCATTAGATTTTTCAATCGATCACGCTTTTAAATTAATTAGTTTTCATGTTTTAAAGTTCACTGCAAAAAACATGGATCTTTTCACAAATAAACAAATAACAGTTGTTATAATCTAATCTTTATAACAGTTGTTGTTTATAACATGTTATTATAATTTGCACAAACAAACATAAATTATTATTCCTTGTACCTTCTACTGGATGTGTCTTGATGTTCTATGATATTAAAGGCCATCTCCAGAGTGAAATCTTGCAATTTCTACAGATCACACGTATATGCATGCCATTTGGTTTGTTTAATCCCTAAGACCGCCATGTTGTATAGTCACTCAAGGGAAATATTCACTCAACAGTGTCATGTGTGGTCATGTGGCCTAATAAGAGGAGCTTACTGAAATCGGTCAATTTTGTTGCAAGATTATTGCAAACTGGGTTGAAAACAAAAATTGTCAAGTTCAAGTGACCGTTTCTTGCTCATTTACTGCTGTATATAAACTTTTTAAAGGTGTTTTTTGGCCTGTTCCTGTTTTGCCATTTTTTAAGAGTTCATAACTATTGGGCATGAAAACACATTGACAAGTGGTATCAAATGATCAAATTGCCCGATGTCTTATATATAGCTATAGTAGTAAGTGTTGTTTAAAGAAATTTTTCAAACTGATGCATAATGTGTAAGTTCATTTCTTGCTCATTTTTCTTATAAAGTTAGGAGAGCCTCATTTTGGGTGAATTGCCATTGTACAAGAAATAAAAAATATTTGTAAATGGGGTGATATCGCTTCGGTAGTTCTAATAATGGCCGCAGTATTCTAACAGTGGTGGCGCATCGGTACTGCCAGATGGAACAGGAAATGAATTCCATCGGGTAGTAACGAAGCGCCATCATTGTTAGAACTGCGGCCATTATTAGAACTACCGCAGCGACAATGAGATATATCTAATAATGGGAAAAGACAGAAAGATTTTAAGCTGATAGCTAACAGTTTATTGTTAGTTGAATTCCATATGTCTAAAATTATGACACGTAGGGTGGGTTGCACCAACGTCAGTTAAGACTAAACCTAGTTTATAGTGCATACATTACATATATTTTAAACCCAGTTTAGCCTTAACTGAGCTTTAACTGAGCTTGGTGCAACCCACCCTTAAAGTGGATATATTTACATTCTGTGAATAATTTTGATTGACAATTTACAAGTGTCTTACAATGTAACTAACAGTACACCAGTATGAATGGGCTGATCATATCCTATTCTATGTTTTACACCTGAATAGAATGAAGTATTCAGGTCGTTATAATTGAAACACAACTAGCCACGATTCTTTCAGACCCTGTCATTATACAAGGGCAACACTCAATGAGTAAGGCGCTCTTACAATTGACATTCAATTCACACGGTACGTCGCACGTGCCACGTGGCAATATACCATAGCTGGTTAAATATGGATTTAAGCCACGGCATATTGATGAATAGATTTTTATGTATCCTTGTAGCGTTTACTGGTGAATTGGTTGATAAATTATAGTTGGTGGTTTAGTCGTTATTGAGGTTGCCAGTTTTTCTTGACAAATTACTCCGTATAATGTGGTACTGCAGTCTACGGACTTCCAGCACCCTTGTTTGCTCACGTATCCACATCTTTGCTTAGTGAAGTGTTCGACATTTTC
>JAQGAS010001266.1:0-22442 GCA_034686365.1 Pachymerium ferrugineum | reverse complement strand
AGCTCGACACTTTCCGGCCACCGGATCGTAAAGTGTGCACGTCTTAGCTTTTACCATTAATGCACTGCGCACTCCAAAAAAAAAAGAGACTTATCACTTTTGAACCTTGGCTTGGTTATTTTTAGAGAAACAAACATAAGAAATAAAGAGCTGTATTGTAAGTAATACTGTTCTTGCGCTACTTAAAGTACAGCAATATTGCTTTTACGGCAAATCGTAGTAACGTCCAGGAAATGGGGTATTCAGATAAATAAAAATATCTAAAGCAATCAATTTTTAAATCTTTATATTAGAAAAGTCGTTCTAAGTCTTCTATAAAAATCTTTTTTATACTAACGGTTGAAATTGCAATATGCTTCCATGTTCTTACAGCTAACATTTTGCAATTCCTACCAATTACAGATATTAAATTTCTTCAGAAGTCACATGTTGTTATACCAAAAGGTGTGTGTTCACACATTTGTATCATACAATTTCAACTACTATAACGTTCATGCTCAAAACAAACAAAACTGACAGCATTATTGATCACATACATAGCTATGATTCCAAATTGGGTGACACTAATATTTTTGACAATCACAAGCAACATATTATTGGTGCTTCTACCAACAAACCATATGCTATTGTGATAGATTTTGAAAAAATTTCTGCACTAGAGTATTTGGAGATTTTATAAATGTTTAATTATTTGCTTATTTCAATATTGAAAGTAATTGTACTATAAGTCAATGAAAGAAAAACCACTTTGCTTCCTAGCTCAGCCTCTTTAATATTCAATGACCATATTTTTAGAATTGTTACTTAATACTGCTTTAAGAAGTCAGAATTTCTCCAGAGACAATACTTAAAATTCAGAAATTATAACCATAAAATGGCTAAAGGCTTAGAAAGTAATCTGAAGAATTAACTGCAGAGACATTTTTCAATTGGCAATTACTCAGTATATAATGAAAATATTAGTTGAGAATCCAGAGTGACCATTATTTGGTGCAACCATTTTATGTAGGAAGCAGCTCAACGTTGCATTACAAACAAATCCTCCTACAACCAAGATATTACCCAGATATCTCGGGACGCAGTGAGTGCATGACAATAACAAACCCCCGCAAACAACACTTTTCATGCTTAAGGCTTAAAACAATAGCCTAGTGTGATGCAATTAAAGAAAAAATATTTCTGAAGCATGTGGCGCGAAGGAAAAATATAAAACAGATTTTCATCTAGTTGAGATGTTTTCATATGTCAGAAGAGAATTGAGAATAAATGCGAAGCGAAAGAGAATCAAAACATTTTTTTTTCTTCTTTTTTTGCAAAACTCCATTTGGAACGTGCATCTAACAAATCCCGTACGATTGTGACAGCAAATCACCATAGTTAGAAAAGAGCCAAACATGGCGCCAATGCGAGCAGAGACTTATCTGTGGGATTGCAGCCAAATGGAGGAGACTCGAGGCAGCACCACTGCAAAAGATACTTCATTACACTCGATGCTAAAAGGGCTGTGCAAACCCGCATCTGGTTCGTGCGATATACCAACTTGAAGTAATTCTGCTGATTGATATGTTACACTCGACGATTATTGTACAGTTAACGGATTCAGACTTTTCCTATTTGCCCTTCTGTGGTTTTGATTTTTCTTTTCCCCCGTATGACCACAGCGAAAGAGCAGTTTTAATTTTGTAATTTTCTCTCCTATTCCATTCTCTCTTATTCCATATGAACTTGATTTGGAAAATATATTTTACATACAAGTAAGGCTTCTTTTAATAAATAGTTCACATATACTTAAGCAATGGAGAATAAAAGTGTTGTGACGTAGGACTAGCGTAAGAAACTTCTTTTAGGCAATTCATGAACGCCATTAGGAGCGATTTTGATACATGTCGCCTTATGATTACACCAACAATTGGTACCAGTAGGAAAGCAAGAGTTTTAAACATAAAAAAGGAATTGCGCATGCTCACTGTTAAAATTAAAACATAAGATCCACACACATTTGCATCTTACAATTTAAACCAACTAAAACTTGCTCAAAACAAGCAAAACTGACAGTATCATTGATCATGTAGATATGATTACAAACTTGATGATACTGATATTGTATTGTACATTAATCTCCGTCAACAATCCACTATTATTTACTTAATAAAACCATCCTAACATTTCCCTGACTCCAATTTGACAATTTCATTGAACATGACTTTAATAACTGCTGATTATATTAAACTCCCCATTTCATCTGTTGTACTACTGTTCCAGTTTTACCGTTTTGTCTTGCTGAACATAATAGTACTTTTTTTTCTACTGTACAATCAATGCCTTGATGACTTCATTTCGCCACTCATGACTTAAACCAAACCTTGCAAACTTTTCTTCATCTTCGAAGTACTGGCTCCTTTATTCTGTTGCGTACGACTTCTTTAGGTGCATTGCCAATTAGGATTTACTATGACTCTAATAGTAACTACTGATATTAAACTTTACTTTTTCTTAAACCGAATAATTCTGATTTAATGATGTACTCAACTTCTTATACTCCCCTTCCTCGTAAACATAATACAAACATTTAGGTTTAAAAAAGTCTAATAAACATGGATATTTCTTTCTCCATTGAATACATATAAACCGGCATCATCAGCATAGATCATAGAAAAAAACCTCGACGAATTCCTTTTTATAGCCCCATTATTTCAATGGATTTTGGCATCGACTTAAGAGTTTTTCTCTTCTCAAACAAATTTTAATTTTTTTATCCAACAAACAACAAATGTAAACAAAGCTATTATTTGCAACAACTGCTATATGCAGTAAGACAATAATAATTATTCCCAAAATGAAAAACTTGAAAGATTTTTTTATTAATATCTATGAAACAAGAAATTAATTAGTATCAGGAGTGAATTTTTACGAGCAAGAATCTGTTTGTATGATGCCCACAGGAACGATACTAATTCCTCTTTTCTCTTTTAACACTTTTACCAGGGTCTAAATTAGCAATCGATAGGGCTTAGGAAATTCATTAACTCGCATAAACACTAATCCTCAACTTGGGTTCGACTAACTGATAAGGTTTAATAGTTCTTTGTTCTGTCGAACATTCTGTCATATCTGATGGTAGTCGCAATCTCCCTTCTAGGCTTATTGTTTTACGTCAAATGGTTCATTTCCTTTTTGTCTAGTGCTGACATATTGCAACACACACGAAACGACTCTATTCTTAGATTATTTTCGATTCGAGTTTGGCAAAAACAAGAGGAAAAAATTTTCTCCTGACCAAAGTCATTCATTGATCTTTTTATTTTCTCTGACAAAAGGTGAAGAAAATGATTGGTGTTAGTGGTCAGTGGTCCGAAACAGTAAATACATACAAAAATAGGTAGAAAAAAACAAGGTTACAGTACATTAACTGTCACTTGTATCCAGCAGTTACACACAAAGACACAAACAGATTGGCCAGTGCTGGAGCCAAGTGCCAAAGTTGCATCGATTTTTGTAAGGCTGCCAGCATTGATTCCTACTGCAGAGTTTGTTCAACTCACACAACCTGACGGCAGTGACATCTAGCGCGAATAACTGACAGCGTGCAGGAACAACTGATTGAAGTTGAAGAGCCCACTCGAATCACATAAAAAAAAATACTGCTTGTGGGGTGGGTACTCAAGGACGACAAACCATCCAAACACTATCATCAAATCTATGGTCACAAATTGTCTCCATCCAAATAAAGCACTTGGGTGTGATGGAAAAGCAAGAAACGTCATTTCCTGTTTTCTTTACATTATGATCATCAAGAAAAAGAAACCAAGTGGATATATCTAATCAATATAATTTTTACTTATTGAAAACTTTTTATTATAAGAGAACAGTTATTTTCTTATTCAATGGGAATTGCTTTAAATCAACAAATGTATAATAATGTGACACATACAGAAGTTGTTGATTGTCAATGTACTGTCATCCACAGTCTAATTAAGTCGCCAACAGCAAACTCTCTACATATGACCTTCGAACTTTAAAATTCTAAAACAAATTTTGTTTACAGAATTGTTTTTATCAGGATAAGGTATGACAGAGTTCGCTAATGTTATTTAAACACTGCAACTGTAATATTTATTTAACACGTATGTTTATTGTGGATTTACTGTTATGTATGCCAAAGTAAACATAGCACTCTGCCATCCACCTTACATACATAATCATCGTCTTCCTTTCTTCAAAACATCATCAGTTCACACTGCAGAAAACTTAACACAGACACTTTAGAATTTCTAAGCATAACTCAAGAACAACTAGAAATCCTAATGTAAACACACCAAATGATTAGGAAATGTCTTTAGGCTTACAGTATCTGGTTTGTTACGACATTCCATAACAAGTCTTTCATCAATAAATTTTACCTACAAGCTTTAAAATTCTTCAAATTAAATAGAAAAATTTGACAGTTCAAGTTAAAAATGGAATAAAGTAAAGACAAAGCGGCCCTAACAAATTCAATTACAAAATACTTAACCTCGCCAACATATACCAAAGAGGAATATTCCAAAACTCAGAAACTGACGTCTTCCTGAGGCACAACTTTCTACAACAAAACTTTGTACTCACTTTATTGTACTTGTGCCTCAACCTTTCAGTCACTCTCTGCCCTAGATCCACTATCATAATTTGCTCTTGGCTTTTAACGTATTCATACCAAGGGCTTATCACCCGCTCAAATCTCTGCCCACGGCCATCAGTGGTCATCAAGACAAAGGTGCAGTTTGGTCACTTGTTTTGACCAACTGATAACAAAAAGATAAGAACAGCTTCGTATAAAACTTCCTGAATTTTAGGACTTGCACAAACTTTTCAACACTAATTTTATGCATACTGATAAGAAAACCCGGAAGTTGAAATACTCTCACAAGACAATACCCAAACTCAACTTAGCATCATCAAAGAAAATTCCTTTTTTAAAACAGACTTAATCCTTTTTTTTCTCTCACTCATTGATTTGTCATTAAGGTGATTTAGCGATCAAAATTCCATTACGTAAAAGACAAACTAAAAGTTTCATAAAAAAATATCTCAAATTGTACACAAAGTGTAGCGAATCAATTATTCTATTTTTTTCTCTCTCCCTTTGATATTGATCTGCGCGGGGGCTGCTGCTTCTATTTTTATAATATTCAGTCAGAATCTAAGGAATTCAATTTCTAGTTCTGTGTTTGAATGTTAAAGAAAGACAGTGAACATCTTGAGATGGGACAAAAGCCAAGGCAAATATTACGAAAAGAGAAAAAAAAAAATTTAAGTACCTCTTCACATTTAATAGAAGCAGACTCATTACTGGAAAAAGTTGGCCAGAAAATGAGATTTTTTTATGCATATTTGAACAATAAATGTTTTTGATTTATTGTAAAGATGTTTGAAATTTTAAATTTGCCAGAGCGTGCACATTCAGTTGAATAATTTGGTAAAAGAAGAAGAAAAGAGATGAGAGACAACTAATGGAATAACGGATTTTTAAGCTCTTTTATAATGATAAAGTTAATAAGGAAATTTAATATTACTATAGTTTATTTAATTTTTATAATCCGGTGAAAAAACAATATCTATAATTCAGCAACATTAATATTTACAGCCTCATATCATTTTTCAAAAGAGAAAAAAAGCAAACGTTTTTTTTTTTTTTTTACTGAAGACCTGGAAAAAAAAATTTTTTTTGTAACATCCGTTTTAAGTTTTTCCTCCCTCTACAATTATTTATAGTCTTTATTTTCTAGATTTATGATTCAATTTGATGCCAAACTTAAAATATTGCAGATGTCCTTTTATGAAAAATTGTACTACTCAATCTTTCTTGTTATTTACCTATGTTATAAATTTAAGTGACTAAAATTGTAAATGGATGTTGTACTTTTAGTTTAGTAGCATTTGCTGACTAAATAATAGTGGCAGACACTTCAGTTGTGTTGGTCCCCTAAGAATCGGTGCGGGTACAGAGTAAGTAAATTATTGGACAGTACTCTTAATATGTGGGTACGTTATGTGTATAAATTATTGATTGTAAGTAATGTAATACAAAGAATGCTAAAGTTTCACCAAATGTTTCTACTTAGGATTCTGACACGGCATTTTCAAGTTGACCGCGCACATACAAAACCTACTGTTTTTCTCTTGCAAGTAGAATACTTAATTAAACGATACTAATAAATAAGTAGGCTGCAAGGGTGTAGTGTCATCTTTTTGCACGTTTCTGACATAACTTGAATGTTTAGACACTTTGACTCACCTACAACCTTTAAAAAAAAGAAGATTGAACTTTAAAGTAGAGTTCATATTTGTTAATGCTGGAAAAAGACCTGGAGACCTTCATTTCTTAAATTTACAATCTTAAAACTAAATTGACAACGACACTCCAGTTACAACGCAAGTTGCATTTATTATTAATTCATTTCATATCATCACATTTTTCTCTTCTTTTTTTCTCTCTCTTGCACCACTAACCTCTTAGCAATAATACAAATTAGAGAAACCTTAGGGAGAAAGGAATCCCAACAGAAGACTAACATATAGCAATGCTAAGTTACTAAGTACAAAGTTAGTAGACAAATGTTGACTTTAATGTGCTGGTTTTTAGGATCTTGCAAAGGAGAGAAGAAAAGGGTGTGTCTCACGCCACTGTGCACTTATCGATTGCGTTTCAAGCTGCCTGCATTTTTTACCACTCAATTTTTTTTCGTGCTTAGAATTCCTTTAATTGGAGAAATCATATTCACATTCCAGTTTTTTCTAACCAATCACTTGGAAAAAAAATTTTTTTTATAATTATCTGTAAGCGCAGTACACGTGACCAATTTCGAGATCAAATACTAATGTGACAGTCATGCAATGAGAGAAAATTTTTTTTCTTTTAAATTGCAATCTGTGTATTGCTTTATCTGATCGTATAAAGAATTTAGGTAGCAAGGCTTTAGTTATTGGAAATAGGATTTGCCTTATTTTTTATCAGTAAGGTACTTTAAGTGATTGCAAAACAAGTTTCTTTTAGGTTATTAGTGTTTATTGTTGTTAGCAGTCTCTGCAACAACTGGAGTTAAGAGATTACTTCTATTATTGAACAATAGTTTAGGTTAGATAGTTGTTTTGCACCAACTCCTTAATATTTAACAATTTTACTACTACAACATTACAGCAGCACTGTTTGAAGTAGACACTAGGGAGTTTGCACAATTTCACTAAACTTGTAAATGGGGTTGGTGTCTGATTTAGGGACGACTCTGGCCACCATGCGCCGCAAGTGATCTGTAAGCCTTAATCGGGCGAGCAGGTCATGCCCGTTTTGTTATTCTCCCGTTTCGTAAGGCCGAGGTCGACTGTCATTGGTTTGATCACGTGTCAAGCTTCGAAAACAGAGCAAATTTGACGTGTAACGTAATCTAAATTGCAACAAGGAGAACCGGTCTGACAAAAGCGGTCATAACCGAATCGCCCGGTCGAGACTTATACTTCACATGCGCCTCATAGCGGCCAGAATTGTTTCTAAATCGGACACCAATCTCATTGAAATGCGCAGAAACAAAATCTCCCGTTCTGCGCATCTGGTATCCCCTCGTTTATAAGTTACAAGACAAATACCCTAGATTTGTTTAGGTGCGCAGAAGACCTAATTGCAATCACACAGCTGTACCCTGCGCATGTCAAAAACGAATTTAATTAACTCTTAATTTGTCTATTTTGCTCTCGTAATTGGCTTTAAAGTCAACATACTTAAACTTCTTTCCATTAATGACCTTTCTGCATTGATAAAATTGTATATGACACTTTTTGAACTTGTAACAACCAAATTTGTATTTCATTAGCATGTCAGAACATTTCATCCCACTAAACTTTTTCTTCCTCCCCAATTGCAAGTGGTAAAACTGACATTATTTTGGTAGATTATAATCATCCCCTACTGTTTAATCGATACGTTTGTTTTTACTCCACTGCATACGGTCGTCTGCTAATTGCAATCCAATTTTTAAACCCTTTTTTATCCGTAAATAAACGAAGCAAAAGTTGGCAATTAAACGCATGTGTATACATACTTTGCATTCAAAGCAGATTCAATAACGAAGAGAAATTTCTTAATAAAAGAAATTTCCAAATAAAATTTCGATACAGCCTGAAAAGCTCTTGATAGTTTAATTACTTTAATGAAGCCCGCCCAGATTCCCATCCAAACTGTTTTCAAAGTTTCACTACTAATGAGTGCACTAAGTAAACTAATCTGCCATTTAAATTGCCATACAAATGCTAATTAATTTCTAAACAAAATGCCCATACACAACTTCCAAGTTTGCTTCAAGAAGGATAAATTTCTTCATCATTAAACTTTAAAAATCAAATTTTCCAGGCTTTCAAGTTGCTTGAAAATTATGACTGTTACCTGTATAAATCAGCAAATCTCATTTCCATTTCTTTACTTTTTCTAAAAATAAATATTTTTCCAAGAATATTTGTCACCTTTAAATGAGAAATGAAAATCTGTAACCAATTGGCGCGTGCTCAAAAAAATTTGCTTCACTCCGGGTCAAAAACCCCAGTGAAAATCTAGTAATAAATATCTTTGTGTTGAGTGGTGATCTGTAATTTAGTATAAAGAAAATGGAAGTTCTCCTTGTCATCCCTTTATTCTCCAGCACAAGAGAATTGATTTCTCATTAGGACTGTCATGCAACACTTCCACCACCAGCTGTCGCTTCTGTTCTTTACCCACCATTCGTCACCGCGAGGATACGCCGCCATCTATTGAGCAACAAACAAACTTTCTCCAGCTCTTATTATCATTAAAGTGAATTTTTAAAGTTTATTACTGAAAAACTTTCTAGTAATTTAAATTTAAACTTTCACCTTTACATTACATTCAAAATGCAGCTGGTATTAATAATTTAACAAGTAAAGGGAAGAAAAAAGTACTTTGCCGAAGCAGACCCTTGGTTTAAAACCGTCTGCTGTATAATTTAAGGGAAGGAGGAAAGGCTAGAATTTTGAAATAAGAAAAAAGCTTTTATCATTCATATAACACGAGCCCACACTGCAGTTTGCAGTATTTTTATTGATTGAGGAACCTTCACCTGTCACGACACTACAGTCCTACTGGTGGCGACACCGTGCGACAGATTATCTAAATAGATATTTTAATATTTTATCATAATTTATGTAATTTCAACTAAATGTAAGTGATAATAATAATTTATAAGGATATTGAAACAATTTTTGTTTCTATAGAATTGAGTTATGCAACAGTGGTGAATAGTTCCGATTCAATGCTGAGTTTCCACATCAACATTAGATTCACAATATTGTGCTGCTCAATTCAGATGTCAGGGTTTTGAATGAAGGCAATGAAGTAATTGAAAGAGATGAGAATTTCTTATTTAATGAAAGAAATAAAGTTTGGCATCTACTGGAGGGCTAGTTGCAAACCAATGAATAAAATCTATGAGATTTTAGTCTTTAAAAAACAGTAGATGAGTAAAATATACATGAAACCACCTTACTGTGTGTATAAGCTGCCCAACTAATATATCTAGAAGAGAAAATCCCGTTCAGAAAATAAACTAGCAGCAATGAAAACGTGTTGACAAGATGTAACATTCTGCAGTTTAATTTCTTTTGAGAAGTTTAATTAATAAAAAAAAAATGTGGACGCGCTTAACATTGACCTAACTCCCACTGGGTGTTAATGTTTTGTTTGGGGTTCTCATAACAGTCACTGGGGTAGTTAAAATGTTCTTTCTATTGGAAGTACTTTACACTTATTTCAGTCATTGAACTTGGTTCTCACATAGGGTCATGTTAAAGAAATGCAGAATATAATGATCAGTAATGAGCCAAATTACATTGATCAATTACTTATAATTACCTTCTTTATAATCAAAAGTAAAAAATTACAAAATTTAAATAATGCTAATATTACAAATCACTGTTCTGATCCAAAAACAATCATTTTATTACAAAATGATTTAAGGTTTCTAAAGTGTCTTGTCTTAATAATACTGCGTTCTAGTTTAGTTGGCTGCCACTAGAGGCCAGGAACGGCTATGAAAACCCACAAAAGCGAAGCCATATATTCATTCGCTGCAATTGATCTACTGTTGGACCAGAACAGGGTCATCATTTGCCATGGGGCTGTTGCTGGGGTCACAAATACCAATGGAGATAAATTTGACACAAGGAGACGCACTACAAACACTCGGCTTTAGCACACAAGACGTAGACAGGTGCCATCTGTGCACATCAAACACAACGTCATTGCAGCTATAGATGAGTCTTTTTCTCTCCCGGAATTTTTTTCTTTTGAAAAAATCTATTAATAAAACATGCATCTAAGTGCCAATACAATGTGCTATCAAGTTCCGTTTCAATTATACAAAAAAAATCAGAATGAAAGCAAGAAAAATATCAAATTTATTCTATAAATCACCAGCTGCTGAAACTCGCACCATTCAACAAAAAAGGTAATCTGGTTTGGAAATCTTTTAAAGAGATTTAAGAGATGATCATCAGAAAAAAATGTTTTTTATCCAAAATTGTGATTGAAACCAAGTTTTCATGGGAATACAAATAAAAGACAATCAGTGATAATTCAAAGAAATGAGCACACAAAAGAAAAAAAAATTACCACAGAATGTAAAAAAGAAAAAAAAAATTGATGGAATCAACAGCTGCAGAATTAATATTGAAAAATCTGACACCTCCAGCAATTTTTATGTTCCCATCAGTGCGAGCTTTCACCCATTTTTTCTTTTAACAGAATTTAAAAATGTTATGACTATTTCAACAATGTTGTTGACAACAAAGAACAACAGCAGTGTTGTAATTTTTACATTTCATGACATAAATGAGAAAAAGACAAGTGTTATAATTTTAGTTTCTGCAATTTAATATTAGAACAAAAGGTTTTTTCGATTGAAGTGTAACATTTTAATACAGAAGTTTAAGATGCCCTTTTGTAAACCTTGAGCCTTGATATCTGTCCCATGTCAGTCACTTGGTGAAAGCCTTAGCCATTCCTTGGGGAATACCAAGGGTTCCATGAAGCTATCAATACAAGTTCAATAAACCCTTTCAATTGGCCCTGCAAGGCCTACACAAAAAAGAAAGTTGCAGTAAAAGAAGAAATACAATTTAGAGTTGAAAGTTTTCACTTCGGTTTGAGAAAGTTGTTTAATTGAATTGGTTAATTAAGGGGATAAACTCACCTTAGGAAAAAAATGGTAGGAAGAAATTAATAAAGTGAGACATGAAAAGAATTGAAAGAAATAGGCAGGTAGAATCTTCAACATCTGTTTTTGTGATAAAGCACAAATATTACACAATAGTGTTGAAGCTAAATGTAGAAATAGCATGTTTACTAAGATTATTTGTTCTGCATTGTAGATTTAACTTGGCATCAGTTATTTACCTCTAAATGTTTAAACCTGGTGGTTAAGCAGGGAAATCAAATAACACCAAATACAACCAATGATTTGTCATCCTATCAGCAATTTTCTAACCTGAGTAGAAGTTTGAAATTTATCTAATTCTCTGTATACTTGCAAGTGTGATCTGCTTTTAAAGTAGATTAAATAAGCTTGAGTTAATGCAAACAAGATTATAAACTGACAAACTGAGAACAAGTCCAATTATCTTAATCATAAAAACAGCTTCTAGGCTCATTAGATACTGTCCTGATTTGTTGGTTGTAAAATTGTGGCCTTTGACATTTTGTCACTTGCAGGTTTGCATATACTTTAGAAGTTGTTTTTATAAATATATGGAAAATGTTATTTCCAATTTGAAAAGATAATATTTATGACTCTCTAGAAATGAGTAATGTTATCATTGAATATAGCCAGACTTATTTGCTAGTATGTTTTCTCTATCTGGTAAAATAAACAAATATTATATAGTCAAGTAACTTTAACTGTACTCAGCCAAATCTCAATCGACAAAACAAACCGCCTGCCATTACTGAGGCAGTTAAATAAAATCTAAATTTAAACTGAAATAATGATTAGAGCATGATTAAAAACCAAATACGTTACCTCTATTAGAGTGGAATTTTTATTGCATTTATGAGGGTTATAAATTGACATTTCCAGCATCACAACTCATTTATCATTCGATCTGAACTGAGTTTGGTACAGACATTTTATTTAGAGCAGAGGGAACTAATTAACCAAGTCAAGCTCATTAACAAATTGCAAAGTTCTCGCTCTCTCTTTCTCTCTATCCATTCTAAGATTAAACAAATAAAACGTTTCTCCATCTCCACATGCAAATTGGAATCTTATTAAAATTTCAAAATCCCTCTCCCCAATTAAAGTTTGCAATCATCACCACTTAATAGGAGTGTACAAAAGCAAGCGAGTCGTTTTGGTGTTTGCAAATGCTAATGGTAGATAGAAGCAGCAAAGGCCCGATTTGCCAGTTCACTCATCTTTGCAAAAAGAAGAATCGAATCGACAAGCATTGAATAGATTTTAAGTCGAGGTGGCTGGGAATTTTCAATTAAGTGTAGAAGCAAATGCAGCCGAGTGAGAGAAGACATCCCCAAAAAGATTTCATTGGACTTTTATGGAGGTGTAGTCGACCTTCCTCGGTCTTCATCAAAAGTGACTGTTGAAATGACAATTTCAAACCAAGCCAAAGCTCGTTTCATTATCTTATATTACTCGCGGCTTAAGTTATTCCAATTTGAAGCGACGATCAACAGAGTAAATAAAATTCTTTTGCACACTCATTTAAACCTTTTTAATGCAAGCTCCAGTTAGGTACTTTTTCTTCGCTTTTTTGTCGTTTAACTGTATCTTTTACGGTTCCATCGCAAATGACCTTAGTAGCTGCTGGCGACATTAAGCCTCATTTCTTTCTTTGTGTCTTTTACCTCCTCTAGTGACAATTACATTTAACAATTGTGTTTCCTAGAAAACTCTTTGTAAAGATTCTTGACACCAGAGGGCGCATAGTTTTAAATTTAAAGGTAAAAAGTTGCTTTTTAAAAGTTGCCATTGGAATTGTGACCTTTACCGAAGGATTAAACGGCAAAGGTGAAACCGTAAGCAACGAAAAGGATCGATATCGTAGCCACAAGTCCTGCAGGCCATCAATCAATACTTAATGCATACTCAATGACCACGCAACCAAGAGGGGACCCAACAGTTAATGTCCAGTTAATGGACGACCAAACAAACCCGGGGGCCACCTGCATCCAAAATACTTGAATAGAACGTAAAAATGTACCGCAAACTAAAACATTTTCCGATAGCATTAGCATTCAGAGCAAAAACGAACATTTCTGGTTCAGTAACTGCTCCTAACCTTGTTTAATTCAGGAAAAGTTAAGTACAAAAGTAAATTTAAAGTGTAACTGTAAAGATATTGTAAACTATATGTTATAGTGAGTTTATACATCGCCTTCTGCATTGTTGTCATTGGTAAATTTAAGCATAAGACAGTTTTAAAGAAAACTCACCATTGATACTGTGCTCCCTTACCATTAAAAATTAAATTACTGCCCTGTGATTGGCCGTAGGAATTAAATTAGTTTAATTTAATTCTAACGGTTGAAAAAATGGTTGTGTTGTTACAATCTGTGTGTCTTAAAATCAAGTAAGCATTCTTTCATCTCAAGTAATATTTGCTGCAAGACTTAAAAAACTATAAAACTAAACTATAAACTATATAACTAGTTTATAACTATAATTATAAACTTTTAATGGTACAGCCCAAACTCAATAAGCAAAACAAAATTTTCTGTTTTTGTTGTTTTCCTATTCTTTCCATGCTAAATATTTCGCTATAATGTATTTATATAATGTATTATGAACTTAGTTATAAAAAAACTGCATTATAGCGAATTTTTTTTTATATCGAACAAAATTTTGTTACAACATGCACTGAAAATGACCAAGACAAATACGCAAGTCATCTATCAATAGAACAATAAATTACACCAACTAAAATCGTTACACTAAGACTAATAAGGAAGATTAAGATTACTCTAAGCCATGATTTCTCTTTTTGCTAACTGCTGCTGTTTGCTATTGGCAATGATTAATGAGCAAGCAAGGTGGAGGCCCCTTGGCTCTCGCCAGCTTGTCCACCAGACCATGAATCAAAGTGTGAAGGGGTTCATTCTACTGACCGAGATGCTGACCTAAAGAGAGCCCAGGAAAAAAAAATTACGTAGTGTGCAAATCTTTAAAGCATCGTATATAGACTAACGGCTCTCGAGCGAGAACAACTTCTCTGAAATTATGATTGAGGACTTTTTAAGAGTTGGAGATAAGGTTTGTGATTTATTTGCTTAGGCATTTTTAATTACTAATCACCAAGTGAGATTTCACACTCATCGCCATGAGCATCTCATTAGATTTGTCTTCCATGTCCACACGTCTTCAAAAGATAGCGCCTTTGCCTTTTAGAAATCAAGTGGAGCAATAAAATGTAAAAGTGTTTTTAACCTCAATTTCATTCGCTCAATGATTTTTGCTTAGGACCACCAATTTTTATTTCCAATCTGAAGTGATTTGCAAACAGGTTTTGAAATTTCGATGCCAAGTGCTCAGCTCGACAAGAAAATTGGAGAGACAAAAAGGAGGAATAAAGTCATTTCTTTTTTTTTTTTTTTTATTGTATGAACAAATAATTTTTTTTTATTCGTCGCTTAGACGAGACCACAGGTAATATTTATTCACCGAATATAAAGAAATCGATTTTTCAAAGAGAAGTGTTTTTTGCGGTGTTCAGTTGTTAAACATTTAAATGATAAAGACTTTTATGGTTCATCAACAACTCAAGTAATTGTATGATATTAGTACATTGGTTATTGCATCAGTAGAAAAACAGTAATTTCTAAATGGTGTGCCAATCACTGCTCAATTCTCTAAATAATCGGAGTGCCAAGCAAGCCTTTCAACCTGTGTCTTTTGCATAACCTTTCCTAACCATACTTAGTATAAATTTTGTTTCTTTTCACTAAACTCAATTCAGGCACCCAAAAACACATCCAACAATACACCTCTCCCGGATACTCCATGGGTCACCCTACACTTGTAGACAACCCAATAAAAGTATTGCATTTAGGAACAAAAGGGTACCAAGAAACATTGTCACTTGTCTCTTTAAAAAAAATTTCTTTAAGCTTAAAATTTTGAAAAAAGATAAAACTTTTGAATCTTTTTTTTCAGATTTGAAGATTAAATAAAAAATCTTCTATTTTACCCAATATTGAAGCAAAATAAAGTTATGACGAATGTTTGACAAAAATTCTAACTTTAAAAGGCAATGTAATGAAAATTAGCCGGTTTTAGCTTAGTGCAAGAGAACTTCAGTTTGCCAAATAACATACTGATTACAACTAAACCCTAGTACAATAATCCTGGATTATTCTGTAAATGCCGTGTTTGTACGTTACACAGCATGTGATGACTCTCATCTTTTCTATCTTCTAAAGAAATAGACAATAACAGTTTTTATCAAACACATTAGTCACTGTTGAATCCCACTTATTCACAGATTCTCCATAAAAAGCTGATGTAAGTAGAATTTACTAAAAACAGTGGCTGCTAACATCAACAAGCATTTATCTCATGGCGTTAAATGAATGTAGACGCTGTGATAGCATATTTCTACTGTAATACAGTGTAAACGTTTGATATCAAATGTCTAAATGCTGCACCCTACTGCTCCATGAACTAATTTCTTACTTACATCAGTGTTAACTTAATTGAACCACTACATTTAAACATTAATGTAACCAATGATGTAAATAAGAGAATTACCATGTAATCGTATTATCCCAGAAATATTTTAAAGTGTTATTAATAACCTTGTGGTAACCAATAATATTTCCAAACATATGGAAATTGTTGCTAAACCTCTTAAAAAGAATGGATATGGGCATTTCATCACTCAAAATTAATGGTCGTCTATTAAATACAAACTTTATTTTGATCAATTCAAACCGGCTGGGATGAATGAACATATTAACTGATAATAAAGGATAAGTGGCCAGTGTCTATTGCAAACGTCCACGCTAATTACGCAGACACACGGCCGACCTTAAAACTTACCAAGTCCCCAATGACCTCGTATTCTCTCTACAAAACGAGTTCACCAACCTCTGCTCTGAGAGCAAACCTTGCTAACTAGTTGACAAGTGATGACTTTTCTCTACCTAAAGTGAAAACAAAATCTCTTTGGATGAAATTAAAAAAAAAAAAAAGATTTCTTACTTAAATGACATTTCCTTCTCACAGTTAATTGAAAGTAAGCGTGAAATAAGGTGCACAACGCCCTCTATCCTCAAATTAAAAAAAATTCCCCCAAAGGATTTTCATCCTCTCTTCTCATTTGATGTTCCATCATGGAATAAAAAATGCCAAAAAACTAAGCAAACAAACATTCAACAAAAATGTTGATGTCTTTTAACACTTTAAAGTGTTAAAAATGTCTTTCGTACATTCCAAAACGAAACTCTCTAATACGTCATCTGTAAAGATATCTCACCGCCATTTATCATGCAAGGTGAGACAAAAGGAATCATTTCCAATAAGAAGAGGTTGTCACCTTATCGTGTCACAACGTTAAGACAAATGTTGAAAAAGAAAAGAGTGTGGAGGAGAAAAAAATGGTAGGTCAGAGAAAAAAAAATCAGATGTATCCAATTCATCTGTGATATGGTCAGTAACGACCATCACCCAATGTAATCACACAAGTCCTTCCGATAAAAAAGAATTGAAGATGGGAGTAGCCAGAAGAAAACGAGAAACTGTTTTTAGATTAAAGAGGTAAAACTTATTTTGGAGAGATGTTTCCTAAGGTTCGATTGGAGATGAGAAAGAACAAGCCACTGGGGTAACTCGATATTTTTATTGTGGCTATTTTTATAGGGTGCGGCCCATCAGTACTAATGAAGACTTTTTGTTTGTTTCTGCTTCTTTTGTGTTTCTACTTTGATCTGTTATCGACATATGTGACTGCAGTTGTTATTGATGACAATAAACTTTAATCGTCTTCTGAGAAGTAGAACACTACTGTTATTGTAAATCTGCATTTGACTTATAATTTTTCTGGTTCATCTTGTTGACTATTTCTAGCATGACTTGTTCTCGACGTGTATGACCATAGTTGACACAGGCGGGTTAAGTTCTAATCATCTTTGAAATAAAAACTTTACTATTTTTATTCCTGTTTATTACAGTTCATTTAGTCTCTTTGCCCACGTGATACTAGAAAAAACCTAACCTGACCTGAGTTTAATGTGAATTAAACTATAATCTCTTCCTTTCCATTTTTAACGTGACCATGTGACCTATCACAAAACCTGTCTACTTATAAAATCTTTTACACTGAGTTGTTTATAAACTTACAATTGACTAAAACAAAATTTAACAACCGGAAATTACACCTCAAAAAAAAAAAAAATAAATAAACGTCTCATACCTACCATAAACCCATCAACCAAAAAAACTACCTGAATAAGTGCATTAGGCGTTCTAAAACCTTCAAAAGAAAAGAAATCCCCCAAAGAACTAATTGGAACGAGTTCAATTTATTGAATTTACAATTCCCCTTTGGTGAATTTCAAATTCACACAACTACAATCCAAACATCAATCTCCCTTCAAAAGAAATAGTTAAAGGAAAAGTCCCTTTGTAATAATAGAGAACAATAGTTCGAAAGGTCAGAAGAACAAAAATAGACTAGTGGCAAGATTGATTCTCTACTACAAGAGGCCAGAGAAACTCATCAGGTAAGGTTAGGCCTCGGCAACATCACCTGAGGCGTGTTTACTTGTGGCTTTAACAGCTACACATCAGGCTGATGGCAAGAGAAGAAAAAAAAGTGGGGGAAAGAGAGAGAAAGAAATCTCTTACACCACGCAATGCACACATCTTTTGGAGAGTTTTTCAAGTGATGCAGCAAAGATCAAAAACTGTATACGTTACGTGGGTTGCATGCATGTTATATTTGCACAAAGAGGAATGTGGATTCAAATTTCGAGTATGTTGTAAGCAAGAAATATAAATAGAAATCGAGGGAATAGAAAAATTAAAAAGGAAGAGAATATTTTTTTTTTCAGACTAGAGGAGATAGTATTACAAGTTTTTGGATGAAAATTGCGAGTTGTGGAGTTTGTGAGAGAGATAAAAAGAGAAAATGGCAAAAAATCAATAAAAAGTGGTTGGATTTTTTTAAAAAATTGATATCTTCTTTCCACTTAATCATTAATATTTAATATTACGTCACCTTCCTATTAGATGGAATAGTAATAAAATTTGAAAAGTTAAAAACCTACGAAATTAGATCATTTTCTTTTTTTACTGTCATGTTTGATCAATATCCATGTTAAATGTGGCGTGCGATTAGAAAAAATGCACTAAATCAACATGGCAGACAATAAAAAAAGAAAAAAATCCAATTCACTAACACCTTTTTTTTTGTTCTAACACCTTCACCCATGGCTGCCATGTTAAAACAATTTTAATTCGGAGAAGAAGTGTTTCTTTTTCAAGAGGCTCGCAATTTGCATTGTATAAATAATCTCATGTTTAATTAAGAGAGAGAAAGAAATTTCACAACGTTTATTAATTTTGAAACTAAAGAAAGACTTGTTTATTGAAATTGAGTAGTCAAATAGTTGTCAATTAGAAATGGCAGTCATGTGACTAGATCAGTCATATTAAAATGAACAAACTTTACATGGGATTTTGTTGATATAGCACCTACATAATTAATGTAGATATAAAATGAGAGCAAAGTTGGTCTTCAGGTAGATTGTATGACAGTTATCAACAGATTAAAATGAAACATCAAATAGAAAACAAGATTTGAAAAAAGGATTTTTTTGTAAAGTGTAACAAGACGAAGAAACAGCTTTAACTCTTGAGATTATCGTCTTTGCTACAATTTGGCTGTTGTTGTTGTTGTAGTAGTAGTAGTTGGAATTAGTGCGTGTGTCTCTCTTTTGAAGTATACGGAGAGAGCGTTAACAAGCTTAAGTGCATTTTGCTTCTGTTGGCGAGGTAATGGGATTTGAAGTCTCGCTTCTTACATACCAGCAAAACAGAAAACTAACAAAATGAACATCTCGAGTTTCATTGCATCTCTTTTCCCTGCTCATCATCATGCCACTTTTCTTCATCTCTTTTTACCTTTTCGTGAAAATTAATTATATTCCCTACAACTTTATCTTTTGTTTGTTTTGAATCTTATGGTAAGAGAAAAAACTTTTTCCTCTCCTCTTGCAATCAATTCTTAGCCTGATTGAACCAGCTCAAGTTTTACATGATCATTGGATAGATTCCCCTTCTTGGTCGTATTGAAAAAAGAAAAAAGAACTGAATAAGCAGATGGGAAAATCTTGTCACAACCGCAAGAGAAAAAAGGCAAATTTCATTGGCTGTGATAATGTCTCTTGGGAATGATAACACTATCAAAGGCGAGAGAGAGTTAAGGAAAAAAAAAAAGAAATGTCACCTTAAATAAAAGAGAGAATTTGAGTGGACTGACACTTGAGAGGGAATTCAAGTGAATAATCAATTTTCTAAGTTTTGTAAATTTAATTAAAATTTAATACCCACCATGGGAAATAAAGGAAAAGTATAATAAAAATGAAGAGCGTGAAAAGGGAATAGTAAAATAGAGTGCAGCTATTCTTTGTGGGAGTAGATTGTGAGAGACATGTTGCAGTTGAGGACTGGGTAATAGACTGCCATTGAGTGTGACAGATGCCTAAATCCCTTTGGCTTTGCACTAGACTGGGGCACATGTTGGACTGAAGAGGCTGTTGTCCCCATTTCTAGTGTGTTTGCTGTAACGAAAGCTGTCTTCATTTCTCATCATTGCTAGACTTTGCTATGGACAAACTCATTGACTTTCATGGAAACAAGAAACTTTGTCACCGAAGACCGGTGACTTTTTTTTTGACTGCAAAATATTTCTCTTAAAACTTGATACAAGTGTTTTATATATACTTTTCTTCAAACAGTTTCTATTGGTTGCTTCATTTTCCCCCCACTTTCTCAAATTTTGGCTCAAACCCAACCGGATTTTCTTGTAATGGTGGCAATTAAGGAGCAGAGAAATTTGGACCGTTTGTCGAAAAGAAGGACAAGAAAAGAGAGAGTCACTTTTGTGGGTAGTTTTTGACTGCCGACTAGTTATAAAGTATTTTTTTTCTTTTTCCAGGATAATGTAATAGGATAATAACATGTGTCTTTTGTTTCATCAACTCTAATCAAAAAGGAATTTTAACTTATTTACAACTATTTGGGAAAAGTGTATAATTTAATTTCATGCGAAATTTAATATCTAATTAAAAATGAAAAGGAAAAGTTTTAACGTAGCAAGTGGCTACTGAAACAAACTGACGAGAAAAATAACACTAGTAAAAAATAATTTTATTAGAGAAAAGCTGTTTAAGTGAGTCGGAGAAATTTTAACGCTGGCAAATAACTTTCGAAATTCATGATACAAATTGTGCAGGCAAAGAATTTACATTTGGCCGCTATGCTTAAAAAAGTTTTACGAGCATCAAAACGATATTCTGCACTCGTGCAATTACAAGGGGCCTACATGTGTGAAATTTATTACGACAGTTGAAATGCCTGCCTACTTGACAGTTTTTACACACCTCAAGTCTAGTCGGTGACAAATATTAGCTCACTGTTTCTCTCTTTTCTGTCACGTATTGATTTTTTTTTATCCTTGACTGGACGTTTTTATGTCATTTTATAGCCTATCTCGTGTTATGACAAGTGCAGATATATCTTTATATTTGAGTTGGATGTATCTGTAATTTAGAAATGGCTGATATTATGGTCTTTTTTATGTTGCCCTTTGTTTATGTTCAATTTTCTTATCATAGGGTTTGATGTTTGTTTCTTTATGGGTTTTTATAGGGGGTTAAGATAAGGCAATTTGCAAATTAGTTAAAGTACGGGCAGATGGTGTGTTAAATTATTTAGGCAGGTGAGATGAGGGGTTGGTATCACATTTTTGAGAAGTGGTTAGGAGTGTCGGTGGCTCCCACGAGGTGCGTGCCTGCCTAGTGTCAATTTTTGTCTGATACATTGGCTTCTCATGGTCCATTATCAGTTGCAATGGAATTCTTCTGCCTGTTGGGCCCCATTATCAAGGCATAGCTTTTCGTACTATCTCACTTTTCTCCACTTTGAGAGAAAGAACTTTGATAAGGAAGTGAAGGCGGACGATATTATATGCCATCATCACTGAACCGAAACAAACCGTTTAACTCAAGTTAATGCCACATTGGCAAAAATGTGTGCAAAATGTGTAAATCTTTGCTTGAATTAAAGTATTACAAGAAGGTTTACACACTGTAAGTGGAGTATTTTTTTACTTGTTCATATAAAAGTCAAACCAGTCTTCAAGTTCAAAATTCTTTCTGGCTATTTAAAGTTTTTTAAAGGTTTTTCAAGTCAAAATGACAATGTTTTCAAGGATCTCCCTTTAGGCATTCGTCTAGAGGACATATGAGAAGGCACAAAACTATGTTTACAGCGTTTTACACTACACGAAACAATCTCAGAAAGAAATGAGGCTTAACACTGCCTGCTGTTAGTGAAGAAGAAAGCGTATAACGCCCACGCAGTGGCTCTGGAAGACATATGTAACAGGGCAACACCATAATTGATATAAAGTCAAATCAGCAGAAAGTCATAAGCAAATACTACAATATGAACAAAAAGTAAGACAGAAAAGAAAGATACTAGAGAATTGTTCAAGAATTAACGCCATAAAGAGTGAACTAAACTTGTGTAAAATAATTTAACAGCTTTGAGCAATTCATGCAGGAAAAGATTTACGCTTTTTATGTCAATTGAAACTGACACGGAAGTATATAAAATTTTGGGAACAAGTTGTTATTGGATAGTTGTTTACATTTGGGGGGGATACTTTAAAAGTTTTTCTAGGTATCACTTAGAATTTTCTGGGAGACGCATTGGTTGGAATTGTGGTTGTCATTTTGGCAATGAGAGAACATGAAAAGGATTTACTCATTGTTTATGACAAAAAAAGGGGAAAAGATTTGAAAAAAAAAAGTGTTGTAGAAGCAAAACTGGCGTGTCTCCAAAAGAGTGAATGGCAAAGTGTGGTTGGATATTTCTCGAGTCACAGATCATTACTCAACGGAGAAAATGAGAATAGTGGCCTACTTACAAAAAGCAGTTAACGCTGTGTTCCTAACGTTTTTACACTCATACAATTTTCTTTTTTCGGTTTTTTGTTTGGCTAAATGTTTTCAAAATGCAAGTTGCTTTTGGAGTGTTTGATAATGTAACGCAAATGGTGCGCAAATGGATGAAAAATGGAATGATATTGTTGATGACTAACAATGTAAAAGAAACTATTGCTTGTAACTATAGATACGGTTTTGATTGTTATATGTATAGATGTAT
>JAQGAS010001265.1:0-22444 GCA_034686365.1 Pachymerium ferrugineum | reverse complement strand
TGTATGTCTCTTTTGCGTTTTTAACCCCAATAAAAAATTTGGCAATAACAAAATCAAATAAATTAAACACAAACATAGCTACTAAAACTTGTAAACCAGTGGTTCCACAGGGAGGTCGAAAAAAGCGATTAGCATTTTTGACTTGCTAATAGAAGCATCGGAAGGAGGACAGAAGTTGAGTGCCAAGAGACCTCCATTTGGAACCGGGGGGAACGGACGTGGAGATAAGAATGGTTAGCAGTGATCAATGAAAAAATGTAGTAAATTCATACTTTTCCTTGCTTTCGTTTTTGAAAGGCTAGTTCTATTACAAAGAGGTCAAGTTGCATTTTACCGGCATAGGTTATACAAGACAGGAAAGAAGAAAGATTGAAACAACCAACTCTAACGCAACAAGAGTCCACTTTAGGTAGGAAAAAGCGATTGGCATTTTTTGACGTGCTAATAGAAGCATCGGATGGAGGACAAAAGTTGAGTGATTTGGATATTCAAGAAGAAGTCGACACATTTATGTTTGAAGGGCACAATACTACAGCTGCCGGTATAACCTTTGCTTTATATTTACTGGGATCAAATCCTGATGTTCAGCAGAAAGTGTATGAAGAGATTACAGAAATCTGTGGTAAGAATATCACCTTTTTTGTAGGTGGTTCTTTTATAATTGCAAATCTTTACAGGAAATGATAAAACCAAAGATGTATCATTTGAAGATTTGAACAAATTTAAATATTTGGAATGTGTTATCAAAGTATAATAAAACCATTTATAATATCTAACTACTATACATTATAAAATTGTCTACATACAGGAGACTTTAAGACTTTTCCCGTCTGTTCCTCTATATGGACGTCATCTGAAAGTGGACACTGTCATTGGTAACTACTCCTGTATCTACTCTAAAATATAGACAGCTTCTCTTTTAATAGAGAGTTATACAATTTCTGCTGGAACTACTGCATACGTCGTAGCATACATACTACACCGAGATCCTGACGTTTTCCCTGACCCTGAGAAGGTCTACCCTGACAGATTTCTAAAAGAAAACCCTTATGCATATGTCGCCCTTTCTGCAGGGCCAAGAAACTGTATTGGTATGAAAATTTGGACTATGAGTTTCATCTGTTTCATTTTCTTTTATATATTTTAGGACAAAAGTTTGGTATGTTGGAGATGAAAGTTGTCTTAATTCATATTCTTCGGTCATTTATTGTTGAATCAGTTCAAAAGTTGGAAGATATTGAACTGACTGTAGAAATCGTCCTTGGATCAAGAAATGGTATAAAACTTCGCTTGATACCTCGATAATATGTTACTGTGTTCATGCCTTACCATTTATATATTACTGTAGTTCATGACCACAATAACAATGCAAAATGTGTAGCATTATGAAATAAACTGTTGCACATGGTCTAGTGTGCAATAAATATAGTTCCGCAGACATGACTAAAAACGATAACACACATAACTGAACAATAGGCAAAAGCAACCATTTCAAGAATTTGCATGTTTTGTAATATTTGAGCTACGACATGGAGTGACAATATATGCATAGGAATTGGCCTTACAAGTTTTAACCAATTGCTCTTAACTATTTTTGTCGTTCTAAGCCTCACCAGAAATGAAGCTTATCCACATAAAAACTAATAAAAATTTATAACACAAATATTGGTACCAATAGCTATCCATAGACAGTACATAATCTTTGGTCGAGCTGATAAAATTGTTTTTATCAAGGCGACTTGCTCATTTCCCTGTTATAAAATTCATTTGGAGCAGTAGAATATATGTTGCATTTTCTACTACCAAAAAATGTATTTATGTAACTACGTATTTGTAAAAAAATATATAATCACATTTTAAGCGAGCTCAAACAAAAGATCATTTTCAACACACCATCTGCTTCAAGCAGATATTTTTCGTATCATAGATCAACCTTTTAAACTTACTCCCCTCTCGTCAGAAGACAAAATGAACAAAACAGGCGAAGAATTCTTATGGACAAGCGTTACCATAATATCAATGTACATCTTATGGCAATACTACAAGAGAGGAGCTAGGACCAGAGAATTAGTCAACAAACTTCCAGGACTTCCAACTTGGCCAATCATTGGAAATGCTTTGGATGTAGCAGTTGATCATGCCGGTTTTATAATTAGTTATTTATAAAATCTTCGATATAATAAACATTGGTTTTTCAGATATTTGGAATGTATTTTTCAAATTTGCAAACACTGGTCCAAAACTATGTCGGGCGTGGTTAGGACCCAGAGCATATATCCTACTGTACCATGCAGATTCAGTTGAAGTAAATCTATAAATTGTTCATCTAAATAATGTCTACAGTAAATGTTTTTAGGTACTTCTATCGAGTAACACTCATATTGAAAAGTCAAGAGACTACGTTTTTCTAAAACCGTGGCTTGGTACAGGACTAGGATTAAGGTATAATGAGTTAAAAAATTAGAAAAATAAATGCTGACTATTCGTAAATATTAGTTGCGGCAATAAATGGCGGTCTCGACGAAAATTATTAAACCCTGCTTTTCACTATCAAATGTTGGAAGAGTTTTTATGTACATTTAATGAGCAATCGCAAGTGTTAGTGAATAAATTGAGCAAGTTTAGAGAGAATACCGTTTTTGACGTATTTCCTCTAGTCACCCTTTGTACTTTGGATATCATTTGTGGTATGTCACTTACGGCTTTTTGATTAAACCTTAATTTACTTTTAAATACAGAGTCGATGATGGGATGTTGTGTAAACGGACAAGAGTATGGAGATTCTCCTTATGTTAAAGCCCTTGAAAGGTATAGAAATTAAAGACATGTTACAGAAAATAAAGTTGGCTTATTGTAAATTGTGCAATAACAAAGAATAAAATTAGGACATCACAATTATATCATTAAACAGCCCCTTGTTACAGTGACAGTTATTTAATCTCAAAAATTTTCACCCTGTTTTTAAAAAAATTTCTCTTTGCTATTTGTGCTACTTCCACTACACCATTTTCCTGAGAAATTTCTAACCACTCATATGGGCTTAGGACTGTAACAGATTATTTATCTTATTGCAGGATAAAAGAAATAATTCATGCAAGAAACAAAACAATATACCTATGGCCAGACTGGCTCTTTCAACGGCTTCCAGTTGGCAAAGAGCATGCGCAATGTCTACAAATACTGCATTCTTTTACCAAAAAGGTTCGTTTTTGAAAAGGCCTGTTCAATTTCAAAGAGGTCAAGTTGCTTTCTTTCCGTCCTAGGTTATACAAAACAGGAAAGAAGAAAGATTGAAACAACAAACTCCTACGAAACAAGAGTCCAGTTTAGGTCGGAAAAAGCGATTGGCATTTCTTGACTTGCTAATAGACGCGTCGGATGAAGGACAGAAGTTGAGTGATTTGGATATTCAAGAAGAAGTTGACACATTTATGGTCGGAGGCCATGACACTACAGCTGCTACTATATCCTGGACTTTATACTTATTGGGATCACATCCTGACATTCAGCAGAAAGTGTACGAAGAAATTACAAATATCTGTGGTAAGAATATCACTTTTTGTGTAAGTGGTTCTTTTACAACTGCAAATCATTACAGGAACTGTTAAAACCAAAGATGTATTATTTGAAGATTTGAACAAATTTAAATATTTGGAATGCGTCATCAAAGTATAACTAAAACATTCAACATCTAACAACCACATATTAAGTCTTTACAAAACAGGAGACCTTGCGACTCTTCCCCTCTGTTCCCTTATTTGGACGTGTTTTGACAGAGGATACAGTCATTGGTAAGTACTCTTCTATTGCAGATAAAAGAAGTTAACAGCTTCTTTCTTTTGATAGAAGGTTATACAATTCCTGCCGGAGTTACTGCACTCGTGCTACCACACGTACTACACCGAGACCCTGAAGTGTACCCTGACCCTGAGAAGTTCGACCCTGACAGATTTCTAAAAGAAAACACATTAAATAGAAACCCTTATGCATATGTCGCCTTTTCTGCAGGACCAAGAAACTGTATTGGTATGTAAAATTTGGTTATGTACTTGTATGAATTCTATCTTTGTTTTATAACATTTTCTTTTTTGTGTTTTTAGGTCAAAAGTTTGCTATGTTAGAGGTGAAAGTTGTCTTAATTCATATTCTTAGGTCATTTATTGTTGAAGCAGTTCAAAAGTTGGAAGATATTGAACTGACTATTGAAATCGTTCTTGGATCAAGAAATGGTATAAAACTTTGTTTGACACCTCGATAAAAATGTGTTTACTCATTATATCCAGTTATATCATTAATATTGTACGACTCTTTTACGTTTTTTACCCCAATAAAAAATTTGGCAATAGCAAAATCTGGCTTACAAGTTTACAAGTTTTAGTAGTTATGTTTGTGTTTAATTTATTTACACGAATACAACTACTAAAACTTGTAAACCAGTGCTTCCATAAGGAGGCCAATAGACCTCCATTTGGAACCGAGGGGAACGCACGTGGAGATATGAATGGTCATGCCTATCTATGCGTTATTTATATCACGATAGTACTTTACAAGATGAATTACGATTTCAATTACGGTTTATGATAATAGCAGTATGCATGAAAGCTACGTCCTTCCGTTACAATGTGTAAAATTACAGGTTACGTATTATAGAAAGCGTTAATGTCACTTACCATAGAGTGTAACGTTATTTGACCATAAAATGTCTTCCCCAATTTATATTATAAAACATATCTGTCTTACCGTAATTATGCAGTCTATCTAATGAAGATGGAGTGGGTCGCACGGTCGATTGGGTCACACGGTCTATTTTGCCTCATGTTTGTTTTCACACACTGCAAATAAAAATTCTCTTGAAAAATGTTTAAAAAAAACTTAAAATAAAGGGGAGAACTAGTAGAAAAATGCCAGCAAAAAATGTTCCTTAATCAATCTGTATTGTTTGGCAATGTCATAACCATACATTCTGAATCATTTCCAAAGTCATATTGCGAAAAATTTGCGATTGAAAAAGCAAATGAAAATGCATTGTTATTTTAAGAATTCGAGTAATGCAGTAAAATACCTTTTTAAAACTTAAGTTTTTATGAATGTTTATCAACCAATTAAGCAAACAATAAATACCGGTAATCATTTGAATGCCTATTTCCTTTGAAACTCAAGTGACATCAAAATGAATATCTACTGTTTCTAATACGAAACTCTTTGGTTAAAGTGTTGAAAATTGTTAAATTATTGAAAATTATAAAAGGCGAATACGTAGTCTCACTGTTGCTTTAGTGAGCCAAGTTTTAAAAACGGATTTTGTCACGGACCTGTAATAATCAAATTCTGGGTTTGAAGTTTTAAACCTTACCTTTGAATGATATTTGAATCAGGTGGCAACTTCTGAAAGCCATGCTTGCTTGAAGGAATAAAAAAATTCTGGATAAAAAATAGACCGAATAAGCTACGTTTAAACACAAAATAAGTGTATTCTTTCTTCTTATAATACCCACATTTGTTGCGAACTTCTAACACGAAACGAGCCTCCAGAGCCGCCATTCATAAGGCCTAGACAAACAATAAGAGGTGGTGGACGAAACTACGAAACGAAGGGCAAGCTGACTGTAAAAGGTGGTTAGCGGAAACTATTGCTAATTATTCTCACTAATAACTAAATATCACTCATTATGTGTCGCTGACTCATGTATACTGTATTAATTTTAATATTTTTTAAATGTAAGCAGTGTTTTTATTTGTTTTTTTCCGTCATTGGCTTAATAAAACATAATAGGTTTTACATTTGAGTTAAAAAGAATCACTTTGCACAATAAATAAATGTTAATCCTTTAAAAACTTTGTATCAAAGTCTTCTTTCGTCATCTGGAGCAATAAATTACAACAGGTTAGCAGTGATCAATGAAAAAGTGTAGTAAATTCATACTTTTCCTTTCTTAAATCGCTTTAATAAATGGAAATCTTCAGCTGTTTCACTATCTAATGACACAATCTTCCTTTTTTTTCGTTTCTCCTTTTTCTGTATTTTCTTATTCTTAGAGTTAGACCACGGTTCACTCTAGTGTATCAACAGAAATAAATAATTGAGTACAATAAAGTATTTCATTAAACAACCTCCACATGTTTTTTAGCCTTTTTACAAGGCCATTGACCAGTTTCCTGAAAAATCTTCAGTTTCTGAAGTCTCACTTTTTCTCTTTCCTTCTGCCTAGAATCCAAAACGCCATTAATTAATACACAAATTTTATTACCAAAACAATATTACTTGTAAGCAACGTCATTAATATCGATTTTCATTGGTGTAAAATTCGTCACTCTGTTGTTTGCATTTTTAAGCTCGGGCATTTTTGGAAGTTTGATTAAACCAAATCCTGTAGCTAATTTCCCGAAATCTAAATCTGCGATACAAACCGTTCAGTTAAATAAAGTTCAGCAATGAGCGTAGGACTGCCATACCCTTTAACCTAAATATTGCACTCAAAATGTGTTTCCTATAATTTTGAATGTAGGAAACAAATGCACGATTAGATTTATCAAAGAGTCCTCTGTAAAAGAAAGTTGCGGGATTATAAACAAGTAAATGATTTGAATTTTAAAATTACCTATCTGCTGTTATCATTTTTCGGGTTTTGGGTAAAACTTCCACGATATCAACTGGTTTATCTAATTTTTCTAATTCAACCTTTGAAAAAATTATGTTTTAAGATTTTGGAAAAAAAAATCATTTGAAATATCTCGTACACATTACTTTTTGATTTATTTTTAGGAAATGAATAAATGTATCTTCAGCTGGAAGCAGCATAATAAGTGCATTGCCAAGATTTCCAATTCTTGCTGTCCGACCGCAGCGATGAACAAACGCTTCAGCAGAACTAGGTGGATCGTATTGAATGACCCAGTTAACCTCTGGAATGTCAACACCTCGAGCCATCACATCGGTGCATACTAATACAGCACTAGAAATAAAAAAAAAAAAATTATGTTATTTTTATATGTCTTAAAAGAAGAATTGTAACCTTTACCTGTTCATTGTCCGAAATTTATCAAAAATTTTCTGCCTTTTATTTTTCATTTTCCCATGAATACTTAAAACGGTCGTTTTCTTTAAAAAACTAAGATTGGAAAATAAAACAATTAATATTTTTGTAATATTTAGATCTCGAATTTAATTTACTCGGTTAAAAGTTGAGAAAAGTAATCAACGCATGCACAAGTACTGAAAAATATCATGAATTTCTCGCTTATTCTTTGCCGGATAAATGTTATTAACGTATTTAATTTTACGTCATGTTCGACAGTCTGTAAAAAAAACATTAAATTAATCAAATTAAAATAATCATGAGTTTAATAACTTACCATATAAAAATTACTTAAAGTCGATGGGGTTTTTTGGACAATGTTTTTCTCTTTTACGTTGACGATCACTGGATTTCTAAGGCCAGCTCTGATTAAATTTAAAACATCTTTAGTTTGTGTGGCGGAAAACAATCCAGTTCTTCGAAGTTTCGGTAAATAACTGAGGATCATGTTGACACTAGTAAATAAAAAACAAAAATGATTATATAATTTGTTTTGTTTAATTTAAATGTACTATTTCACCTCGTTTCAAAACCCATTTCTAAAAGCCTATCAGCTTCATCCAACACCAAAACTTCCTAATATAAAAATACGAAATCAATATTTACATTTCTGCCACTTTTTTGAATGATTACCAAACTTTTGACACTAGCTGCAAGATTAAAATCATCAGTTTTCCTATTAAAAAGATCTTCTAATCGACCAGGTGTTGCTATTACGATATTTCCCCTTGAAAAATTTGATTTTAATACTTTTTAAATTCAAAATTTGGTTATTTTAAACCCTAACCCATTTTCTTGAAATTTTTTAATATCCTGAACAGGATTATTTCCTCCAATGAATAAAATATGAGAGAATTGTGGTAAAAACTCCAGAAAATGCTGAACAACCTCCGATATCTGTGTAGCAAGTTCACGTGTCGGTGTTATTATTAAACATCCAATCTATAGTTTGAGTCATAAAAAATTTATTGTAGAGATTTATTGAGAGAAATATAAATTTAATTTGTAAATTACTTCGCATTTCCGTAATTTATCCTCTCGTTTCAATAATATTTCAAGTACAGGAATGACGAACGCTAAAGTTTTTCCGCTTCCAGTGACGGCTTCGGCTGCCACATCTTTATTTCTCATGAATAGAGGAATACATGCAGCCTGTAATTAAAAATACTTGTATTAAAACTTTACTTACTCATGTCATGAAAACCCAAACCTGAACTGGAGTCATAGAAGTAAATTTTAGAGCGTTTATGGCTTTTAAAATTGAACTGTTCAATTTTACAGGCAACTTTTCCCAGTCACTATCCATCGTTTACGATGTGCTTGTCTACTAAAGTTTGAGTTAATCCAATCCAACCGATCAACTAAAATAGCACATGGAGGCCGCCATTTTGTTACGAAAGGAGCAGAGCATAAACCAAGATCGAGGTTAGATTAATGACGTCAGCATATCATAATTCTTTATTTTTGTCAAATGAAAATTTCAGCAGTTAGAATGTTTATCAGAAGAGGAAAGTTCATCGTTTGACATCAAAAGAATCCGTTTACTAAGTAGCGTAACAGTTTTAACGTGTTTGATAGAGTTGTTTACAGCGAACTTCCGTAGACATTAAAAATGGCAAATAGCACAGTGCCATTTGGCGCTCTGTCTGGTTAAACAAAATAATCAAAAAATAAGAATGACTCCTACATTAAAATATGTATCACGTCCAGTTAGAAATGACTAAAAGTTTTCTTCCGTATAATCTTTCGTTTTTTAACCTCATTGTAGTCATTCATTTTTTATAAATTTTTCTGTTTTTGTAATGTTATAATACACATTGTATGATGCCATGTAGGAAGTTTTTGCGCCTATTTAAAAAATAAAAATTACAACAAAACTGAACTAGATCATTTACTACCACAAAATAAACCAGGTCACTTATTTCTTACTGAAATCTCAAATTATTTATCCATTAGCCAAAAAAGAAACCAATAAAAATGTTGAAATATCATTTCAAACACAAATAATACTAATAGAAATGAATGACAAAAAAAAAATTACAAAAAAATCTTGATATCATAACCAAAGAAAATTTAAGACCCGGACTTGGATTCTCCCAAATTTTTTTCCAAATCATGAGATGATGAAATGTAATAATTCATTCAGAAGGTAAATTCCAAATTTCACTCTTCTTAAAATTTGATGATTAATATAAGATCATAATCATTACTTTTTTTAACCCTGGGTTTCTCCCACTTCAGTCATCCGAATTAAATGAGACCATTTGTATGCGCAAAAGATCCCAATAGCCTGTTTTAGTTGCATAAGGATAAAAAAAAAAAAAAATGAAAATAAAAAAAAAACCTTGAAATTAAAAAGTAGGCGGTTCTTTCTAGAGAAATTATTACAAAGTTGATCTATATAAAGACTAGAAACTTTCTTACTTTCTCCGACACAAGATCAAAATGTATCCAGTTTTCATATTACTTTTAGCAATTTTTTGGCCAATTAGTGGCCAAGTAAATGACACTCCAGGTGGAAATTTTACTATACAATTTGTAGAATATCCCGGCAGATGTCCTGAACTCCCAGATTCGGAATTGACGCTACAAAATAGATTTGTAAGAATTTTTTAAACAGCCGAAAGAAACATTTCTTTCAGTTCGTAATGTTTTACCGTTTTCTAATTCAGTATGAGGGACGTTGGTATTTCGTGCAAGTTGGATTTAGCCCGTCCCAAGCGAGAACTTTGTCTTGTATGACTTGGGATTCATTTTTTGATCAACAAGGAATTCTGCACAACTTTTTGTACGGCTTTGAGAGTGGGTGAGTTGCTAAAAATTTCAACTAAAAATTTTCAATTTTTAAAAATTTTTTTTTATACTGACAGGCAATTTGTCACTGGAAATACAAGATTGACACCAGTTAAAGGAAGAAAAGGTATCTACTTGATAGAGACAGGAGCACCAAATAATGATCAACGTAAGTAAAAAGGTTTGTTCCCAAGAGCCACCATATTTTTTAACACTTTTCATTTTAGTTATAGCAACTCTTTATTACATGGATGGAGATATATTCGTATTTGGGGAAGTGACATGTAGAGAAAACGGCAACCATTACAGTAAACCAAACCACTAACTTCGTAAAAACAAATTTTTCGTTAATGTTACAATTTTAACAGGAAATACGGTAATCGGTGTGCGCGACTTGCGACTTTTACGATCCAGAAGTGAGCAAATTGATTCACTCGTAAGTCAAATGGAACGCGAAGGAGGATTTGAAAGCGACAAAACAAGAATCACACACTCAAGAAATTGTAGATACCCACCGCCCAGAAGAAATCCTTATACAAGTAGAAGCACTGGCAATGGCTACGGTGGTGGTCGCAGATATGGTGGTTATTACAACTGAAAAATTTAAAAAAAAAAATTAAAAAGAAAAAATGAAAAAATTTAAAAAAATGGAATAAATTACTTTATAAAAATGATAATAAGCTATTTGTATTTCAAGGCTAGCAACATTATTACAGTTTATTTCCCTTTCAAAATCACATCCTTGATATTTATATTTAAAAAAAAATCTGAAATAACTTTTAATTTTTTCTTTAAGAATTGTAATTTAATCCTTCCGTCACAAAAAATGTAAAAGAAAAAGTTAAAAAATTTGCTTATCCCATAACCTTCTACACGAACTTCTCTGCACAGCCAACTTAGCGAATTGTCTTTACCAGACTACCGTACCTTTCTAACAGAATTGTTATATTTGATCTCCGCGTTGCCATGTTAATAACCGGTAAAGCACAGCTGTTTATTGTCGATGGTATAAACGAATGAATTTCCAGCCGCATTTCTCCAACGTTTTGACTAGAATATATTTCTCCGATAATTTTCACATCCAAATGGCAAGATGAGACTAAACGCGACTATTTTGCTGACCTACACGCTTCTGTCCACATTGTTTTCAACAATTCTATGTGCACTAAATTCACCAAAAACTAAATCAGACACAGTCCCACCTTGTCAATCATGTAAAAATGTATACAACTCATTTAAAAAAGCTTTAGAAAAAACATCCCGGGGGAAATATGAAGGTGGCGATGCAGACTGGGAAGAGAGGAAATTGGGCAGTTATGCAAACAGGTATTTCAATTTTTAAATAACTAAATTAAAAATATTATATTAAATCTATCTCATAGTGAAATTCGCCTTGTTGAAATTCAGGAAATGTTGTGTAAAGATATAAGTAAAGGAGCTGATCAAGTAAGAGTTGAAAATTCCATATTTGAAAGAAATGTTTTACATATTCGGTTTACTAGTGCCACAGCCTGGTGGAAGAGAATGAAGAAATTATCGAAGACTGGTGGCGGAATAGGCAAAAACAAGAACCTGATTTTTATAAATATTTATGTATTGAGAAATTAAAAGGTTTATATGAAACTTATAATCATGATAAAATATTTTATAAAATGAAAACTGTGTACTTACAGTGTGCTGCCCAGAAAACACAACAGGTAAATACTGCCAGCCATGTCCAGGTGGTATTGAAAATCCATGCAATGGCAATGGAAAATGCAAAGTAAATTAAATATATCAGTTATAACACTTTGAATTAATACTCACTATGTAAATTAAGGGTGCTGGAACGCGAAAAGGAACAGGCGAATGTAAATGTGACAGCGGGTATTCAGGAGATGGATGTAACATTTGTGATTCAGGCTATTACCAATCATACAAAGATGAGGAGAAATTTATTTGCTCAAGTAAAAATTAAAATTGATCAATACGAAATGTTGCAAATTACTGTAGAGAGCTTACAAACTTGTGAGTTTAAATACTGGATGCGCAGAGAAGGAATCATTAGCCAATAGCTGGTTCACATTAGACGCGGAGCAATACTTTTGATTGGCCGACGCGCCAGATCTTACTTTTCTTCAGTGTTTTACGTTTCTTCAATATGAACACAGGTGTGAACATGGTTAAAATTGATCTGCGCATCTAGTATCCAGTAATAAGCTGTACATATCAACTTGCCTTATCTCACTATTACAAGTAACGTTTTCTAACACTACAATTTTTATAGAGTGTCATAAATCATGCGAACACAGATGTTGGGACGGAGGATCCAAAGGTTGTGAATTATGCAAAGCGCCAGGATGGGAACATCACGCCGAATTTGGTTGCGTCGATATTGATGAATGTATATCAAGAGATCCACCGTGTGCCCAAAATGAATTTTGTGTTAACTTAGAAGGTTCCTACCAGTGCATTGGTAACCCCTCTTTAAAAAAAAAAAAAATTACAAAAGTTATTACAATTTTTACGTTTAGAATGTAACAAAGCATGTGACAGCTGTAATGGTGACGGACCTGATAATTGTCTTAAATGTGCCACAGGTCATATTCTTAAAGACAATTTCTGTGTAGGTAAGAGATATAAGAATACTTAACTTATAATAACATACTAAATTAAACTTACCTTTTTTATAAATCTAGATGAAAACAACTACAATCGATCATTCCGAATGCAAATAGCCCGATATATTACATACTTAGGATTGTGTATTGCAACTTGTATTATATTTAAAAAAAATTTACACTTGGCAGCAGTAATTGGAACGATAGTTGCAGTGTACATTGCCGCATCGGAATACTCACTCAAAGAAGATTCTTCTGGCCTGCCGAAATTTCTACAGTAAAAATTGGTCTCTATTTCTAATGTAATTAATTAAATGAACTGTGACTGCACTGACTGTAATAGTCGATCATTAAGTTAATTTTCCTTTTTTTGGTAAAATAAAAATCATTTTTTTTGACACGCAGAAAAATGTAAAGAGTTGTTTTAGTATCGTTTAAGTAATAGCTACAAAAATCCGTAAGTTTGCGAATGATCAGTTGATCAGTTAACTCAAAATATGTCCATTATACTCTCATCTAAAAACCCTTTATAAATAGCCATGAATTTAGCGACAAATGCTTCTAAGTGATAAATACTTTTACTCCCAAGTTGAAGTCGGTGTTCGTAATAAGCGGCCATTTGAGTTATTTCAGGTTTCAATTGCCCGTCGCAATTGGACACTAATTCTTTTAACAGCCCCTGGAAGAATAAAAGGGGAAGTTAAATGTCTTTTCTAAAATGGTTTAAAATTTATTTTATCGACCTTAAAAATTATATCATTTGGAATGCAGTGAGTTATTAATTCGTATAATCGTCCCCGGACGTCATGTAACCTATAAAAGAAGAATTTTTAATTTTTTTGAATCAAAAATAAAATTAAATTCATCCACCTTCGTGGACTCTGCTCTTGGACTATCATTGAAGCAGTTTCTCGTAAATAAATTTCCCAATCTGGGATAGGTAAATCTTGATTTGGTTGAAATGGATACCTGAAACAAGAGAAAAAAGTAATGAAGTATGATCCAATTAATATTTTCCGGATTTTAAAAAAAAACTTACTGCTGCACTTTAGCAGCTTCACACATCAATAACGCTTTCCTCAAATTTCGATCACTTTTCTCAGCGATTTTTTTCGCCAATTCTGCAGGGAGAGTCAAATTCTCTTTTTTACACACAACGTGTAAAATATGAACCATCTATTAAATTTTATTTTAAAAAAAATTAATGGGTCGTTTAACATCAATTTAATAAAAATTGAACCTCATCAATAGTTGGAGCCGCAACTCTAATGCCCAAACACCTACTTCTAATGGGTGGAATTACTTTACTTGTTGAATTACAGCATAGAATTAACCGGCAAGTGGCCATGTATTTTTCCATAGTTCTTCTCAATGCGTGTTGCGCATCTTTAGTCAATCGATCAACTTCAGTCAAGACGATTACTGTAAAATAAAATTCAAATGATCGTTACCAGTTGCTCAAAAGATTTTGATGTATTTTTTACCCTTAAATTCTTTCTGTGCTGACGTAGATAACTGTTGCGTTTGCGCTACATTTTTCAACAGTTCCTGAATGACTACACGATCGTAGAATCCTACATCGCTCGGGTTTACTTCTATGTGGTAGTTACTAGCGATCGTTGTGATCTCTAGTTTCTTTTTCGATGGTGTAGTGAAAGTCTGGTGCTCTATTCTTAGTTTTTCGACACCGTTACCGTAAATTTCTCGTAAGGTACACATAATTCGGGTCTTTTTACCGGCTCCTGACGGGCCGTGGACTAATAAATGAGGGAAATCACCACCCGTTACCTACATAAATATGGTTAAAATTTGAGTAAGATTTTTAACTGTAATTACCAGTTTTTTTAAGTGCGCCGCTTGTTCCTTGTGGTAATCTAGCTTAGCTAGAGATGTTGGTCGGTATTTATCAACCCACAAACTCATTTTGGAGCGAGAAGGAATGAAAACGTGTGTTTTCGCGCCTACAAAATCGTATCAGTCTGTTTTCGTTTGTTGCCAAAAGAGGGCGCCTTAGCCAATATGGCGTCGTTGTATTTAAAAAAATACCCATCCAGCATAACTGATTAATGTGATCGTTTACCTTTCAAATGTTTTAATTTGCCGATTAAAAATATATAAAAGTACCAGAACCAAAGTAGTAGTACGAATTTATTTATTCATGCCTTTAAAGGAAAGAAAAAATTTAATCAACATTTATTTCTTCAACTTCTTCTTTGGGCGCAAATTGTTGGTATGGCCACACTTCTTCTTACGGCAATTGGTTGCACGTGGATGTAGGCGAGCGTAACACCTGCGAAAAAATACCAAGCAATTTATAATGATTTGATCACTACGCTTAATTAATATAGCCATATATACTTTCGGCAAATCATTTTATCGCAGTTGTATTTCTCAGCTAAAATACGCAAACTTGGCTCAATAACGCCACCACGCAGACGCAACACCAAATGCAAGGTCGACTCTGAAAAAAATTTAAAAATTGAATTTCTCATTAGAACGTTTTTGAGTAAGATTTTTATCAACCAAACGCGAACCTTTTTGAATGTTGTAGTCTGATAAAGTCCGACCATCTTCCAGTTGTTTACCAGCGAAAATTAATCGCTGCTGATCCGGTGGAATACCTAGAAAAATAAATAACAAATTGAAAAAAAAAATCTGATTTTTTTTAATTTAAATTCATCATTTACCTTCTTTATCCTGAATTTTCGCCTTAACATTCTCAATAGTATCTGAAGGCTCAACCTCAAGGGTTATAGTTTTACCCGTAAGAGTTTTCACAAAAATTTGCATCTTTAGGCCTAAAAAGTATTCAACGTGGTGTTAAAATAAGCAGATTTTTATTTATTAGTTATGATTAATGTGAAATGATATTTTGACATTAGTAAATACAAGGAAAATTACATTTCGACACGATAAATATCTCAGTTTACCTTCCCAAATCCACTTACCAAAGAAAAAGCTATAACAAAGTTCGGCGTGTCCAAACCGGATCTTCCCCAAAACGGATGTGACTTGTGACGTACGAAATTAACAATGCGCACTCTAGTACCAGTTTAACAAACCTCAAAGCAAAAAATATCAGTTTTGAATAAAAAGCTCGAGAAATGTATTTATCTACATCTTGTATTTTATTCAGATTACATAGTACATAATAATGAATTTCTTAATAAAAATTGGAATATATCATACTCAAAATCTTTTGGATTCAATGGCAATCAATAGAAAATGATATTACTCTCAACATAAATATAACTAAACATTCTTCAATTTTATATATCAGCTCAAAAAAATTCATTAATATCAATTCACCAACGTAAAACAATTTGAAAATATCAAAATTCCACAAATAAAATGAAAAATCGATATTTTTTAAGCAAATTCATTTTCTTAAAAACACTACGCTACCAGTGTTGTTGTGGGTAAGTTGGTGGTGGTGGCTGTTGAGGTCCAGGATAACCTGGATATTGTTGATCAGGCCTTGGGTAAGCGTAACCTAAAATAAAATAAAAACCCGAGAATTAATTATCACATTAAAAAAAAATTTTAATGAGTAAGTAAAAAATAAACAAAAACAATAATAAAAATAAAATATAAAAATATTATCATAATAATCTCCGAACCCATGCAACATGCACCTGAACTATTCTCACCAACAGGTTGTGGATTATAGGCATTGTAGGGATTATATCCCTGTGGCATTGGTGGCATGTATGTAGGATAACCATACGGATACGCCGGTGCCGCATATGGCTGCGGCATAGGCATAGCTGGCGCTGCTGCTGTGACTGGATACGGAACAGACTGTGGCATCCCGGCTGGGTAATTAGACGCAGCAGTCGCTGGTGGGCCGTGATGTTGAGGTGGTATTTGTGCCGGCGGTGCGGACGACGGCTGATGCGATGTCGCCGCATGAGCAGGCACAGGTGGCGGGGGTCGTGGTGGCGGTTTTCTCGAATCTAAGAAATACAATAAAATTATTTTTAACTCGTTTATATTTTTATTAAAGAAAATTTAGAAACCGGATGTTGTTGTAGTTGCATGTGGGGGTGGAGCAGGCGCAGTTCCTGAGGAGTTTGCAATGCTCTGTTGTAGGTCCCTCATTAATTCCTCTTTTTCTGTTTTCCGGGCGAAGCAGAAATCATTGACTTTGTTCTGGAAAGTGACTAGCAGGTGCGTCAAGTCGTTATAAAATTTCGTTCCTTCTTGGAGGTTGCCAGTGAGTTCCATGTAGGCGTCATAGGCTGATGCTAAGTCACGGAGAGTGGCTTCGCGGGTTGCGGAACTTTGGTTGGTGGATTTTTCTTTGCAGAATTCCATGTTGGATGACTAATAAAAAAGTTTATACATTGAAAATGTTGTCGGGTGGTTTTGTACAATATTTTTTTACTTCAATTTCACCCATTAACTTCGATTGTCTTTCGACGCTGTCTCTGACTTGTTTCTGTAATGCTCCGTACAGTTCGCCGAGTTTCTCTACGGATATGGCTGGTTCGTTGATGCAACCGTCTTTAGCCAAGGCGTTTAAGAAAACTGATTCTGTGGATAGAAATAAAAATTTAGCTTAATTGATTTCATTTTTTAAAAGGTGAATTTGACAAAAACTGCCAACAGAGACTGGGGGAAAAAAAAGGAGAAGAAAAAGAAAGTTAACGCAACAAACTGAGGTCATAAGCGGCGATAGCATACTAAGAAACAAAGCCAAAGCAAAACCAAACCAAGCTAGAAGCCAAACCAGAAAACAAACTACAACAAACAACGCAAACCAGACTCAGACAAAATCCTCACAATCAACCTCGCCAGCACAACTTGTAAATCTAAGCTATACAATGCAGCATAATCATGACGTAGATGTCGCCTCATAATACTTTCCCCAACCAATAGAATTAACTTAAGTTAAATAATCTACTCTGTGAATGGTCAGTGGAGTGGAATTAACTATTACAATTATATTGGTTGGCTACTTTCTAAATTGTACTAAAGAATGTTGATGAATGAGGGAAGAAGGGTATAATGAGAATAGTACTGCTTGTCAATATTCTCGGCATAATGCAACAACATTGAAGCGAAAACGTATATTTAATACTCCATTTGAGCTTACTAATATCTGCATTTGCATTCTTCAATTCTGATTCAATCACATCACGCTCAGCTTTAATCGCCTCCACTTTCTCCATCAACCCACGTAATTGAGTTACAGTTGAGCTACTTTTTAATGCCTTTGATGGATTCGCTGAAGGTACAGCAGCTTCTAATTCATGCTTTAAGACACAAAATATAAAATTAGTAACTGTTCATTAATTCCTTCAAATTTATTAACCTCTTGTTTACTAAGCAACGTAATATGATTTCTATGACCGTTAAATTTCTCTCTAACGATCCCATCGGCCTGCATCGCGTTGTTAATTATCGTACGATATTTACTGGCGTTTAAACGCATCGGTTCTGTGAGTTTTTCAGATGTAATACGTGTCCATCGCTCTTTAAACTGAGACCGCAATTGGTTATCTGATTCCTGTTCGTCATTCAACATCCTTTCAGCCTGAAAATTTAAATTTTAAAAGTTGAAAAACTGAGGAATAAAAAATTTAAACGCAGAGACCTCGTCTAATATTTCTTTGTTTCGTTGAAGTAACGCTGGTAGATCTTGAATTAATTTCTCAATGGATACCAATCCTCCTTTATCTCTAAGCATTCGAGCCTTATCTTTGAGTGACTGTGGCAAAGTGTCACCACTCACATCCTCCAACGCCGCTGGTAAATTTAAAGATGCCAAAATTCTGAGATAAATTTACAAAAATGAATTTCCTTTTTTGTATGAATAGTGTGATACAAAGGCAAAAATTTTATGGACTGTAAAAACGTTTAATTTTTGTTTCTGTTTAAAATTTCTAATTTTTGACAATTTTTTTTTTTTTAGATTTAAAATTTTCCAAATTTTAATCAGTAACGTTTTTTTTTCAAATTCCAAATTTCTGCCCAAGAATCAAATCTATAATTTTTTTATGATAATGACCCATTCATCGTTTGCGTGTTCTCTCTCAATTTAGCAATTTCTCCATTAACGATGGCCGTTTTCCTCACGTCATAAGCTGCGATTGCTTGATGCACAGCCACCGGAACCAACGCTTCAAACATGTCCCTGAAATTTCCGCTCAATCGATCACCAAGGGCAATCGGTTTGGCTAAAGCAGCTTTGCCAATTGGCGCGAGAGATTTTACGTCTGGTACAACTTCGTGATAAATGAAATCGTTGTCTTTTTTTGTTTCGTCATACGCTCGTTGCGCTTTGCCGATCCATTCTTTATACGAGCCAATAGCGCTCGAACGAGTTTCGGCTGCTTTCAATAATTCCATGGAATGTAGTAATCGAGATAACTCTTCACCGACCGATTTTTGAGACTTGGCTACTTGGGATTGGTAATATTCAGCGATTCCATGGTACGCTGCTTGTTTACCTGCGATCGATGGAATCCAATCCTAAATTTATAGCAGAAAATAAAATTTAGCGATTTTTTTGGTGGTTTTAATGCATTATGTTTTAATACTTTTTCCCATAATGGTTTTAAACTCTCTTTTTGCATTTGTTTCAAGGCGTCAGCGTAGAATTCTTCAGCTTGTGCACTCACTTTGGCTACGATTGCGTCTTTCATTTTATCTACAAAATATAAAACAATTAGAAATATTTTATAAATCAGCCATAAATAAAAAAATATCAAACCATTTCTCGCTTTGAAAAAGAAACTTTCTTGAGCTTGCGCAATCATTAACGCCGAAAGTGCTGCAAGTGTTTCTGGATTTAAATCAGGTGTCGGTTCTTGTTGTATACTAGACAACACTACATTTTTCAAATGGTTAAAGATGCCACTAGCCTGCTGCAAATAGAAAACAAAAATTTATTTATAAACTTTCAATTTTCATTAATTGTCAAATACTTGAAATAATTTCGCCATTAATTTAAGGCCTTCATCGGTTTCTGTGTTTTGACTGGCTGCAATTTGAGTCTGCATAGCTGCTATGTTGAATAAAATGCAGACTTTTTCGTAAGCCACTGAAGACACAGCTACAAAAAATATTTTTTTAATAAATTTCACTTAATAATTAATAATATAAAAAAATTACTAAGCCCCATTCGGCCTCCAAAAAACGATCCTTTATCAAAGGCATCCTTCCATTTGAAAGCAATCTGAAATATAAATTTAAAAATTTTATAAATTTTTCGTAGTACAGGATATAAACAAAATTTAGTTACTTGAATGTCAGTGGGCGGTACTTTTGCCTCCAGAGCTGTCAACTGATCATAATACCTTCAAAAAAATTAAAATTAATTACAAAATACAATGAAATGATAAGAGGATATGGTGAGTCATGTTAAGGAGTTGTCATTTTACCTGTACATAACATCTAACGAACTTTCATGTTTATCCAAAGTTCGCCAAGTTGCGTTCATACGTAGTTTGTTCAATTCGGCTAAAGCTTCGCTGTAATCTTCCGGATTATCCGCCGTACTGTATGTACTGGCAATTAGATTTTTTAGAGGTTTAATTAAATCAACCTCTGATGTTTTCTTCAGAGGAACCGCTACGAACCCCGCCATCGTCAATGCAAAGGGGATCGACTCATGTGATCACCAATGACGTTGGGGTGTGTTATATCCGGGATGATGAATTGAGGCATCTAGTGTCAGTTTCTAAAACTACAGGAGGGAAATTCACTATTATTTGAATGAACAGGTATTAAATAAAATTTTTCAGAGGAATAAATTCTTTTCAAAAAAACTTTATTGTATAGATTTGAAATACATGAACTTTATAGAAGCTGATAAGCGAAGCTTGAATCCAAACACGTGTTTACATGGTCTTCTAAATAGCTTGAAGGGTATTTTTCTGAAATTAAAATGAATTTAGACGTAAAAGTGTGCATTAGTTAAACAGTTTTTACCCAAACAAACGGGACATTCAGCCAATGTAAGTTGGAGTCTAACTCCAGTTGTGCTGCCATTTTCGTCACTCGCTTTTTTTCTACTTGAAAAGATGAGTTAAATTTTTTTTTTTTTAATATGAAAATTCCAACTGAAAAACTTTGCAAATTCATGTTATTAATTCCTGTACAAAAAAAATTGCAATAGTGGTAAAGTATTTGCAAAATTTTAGCCCCCCCAGTTGGAGTTTAATTAAATATCATTCACTAACTCTTTTTTAACTCTGGTAATTGGGGGTGAAGGCGAATTCGATCCATTATTAGAACTTGTTCCTGGTTTAGGAGAGTCAAACTCAACGAAAGATGAATGATTTTCCTGATCCCTTAATGAACTTGACATTCCAGTTGTACCAGGATTGCCACGTCTAACCATCGAGTAATTTTTAGTCGATTGTAAAATTATTCGGTCATGTAAAACTGGTGAAGATTCTTCAAAGAGAACTGGAGTAGCAATACTTTCCACCTCCTGGAAAAAAAAAACATTTTAACTACATTTTTAAACCATTTGGTTGAATAGAAACTAACATCATCGTCACTATCTACGAAAACGGTCACTTTCCGTTTCCTGGAATCACTTGAATCTTGGGAAAAAAATCGTTTTCTTGAACCAGCGACATTTTCAGGGTCAGGGCTTCTCGGGGAATCAGCTATTTCCTGACTGCTAGAACTCCCCATTTGTACATTTCGTTCTAAATTTCTCATGGACGACATCGCTTTCTACAAAATATAAACGAAATTTTTAAAAACTGTCTTTCAGTTAGTTCGCAATAACTTACAGGTGAATTAAACAAAACCATTTTTGCTGAACGTGAATAAACATTAGTTGTTGGTTTTGCTGTCGGCATCATTTTCTTTCTTAGTAATGAAGTCGCTTCAGGTACTTTTTGCTGTAATAAATAATCCAAAAAATTCAATAACTTAAAATGCAAAATTATCATCAACTTTTAATTACCAAAATTTGAACTTCAGGCGAGTTCTCATCGTCAATCGATCGAAATTTTATAAAGCTAACTCCGAAACATGTATCACGTCGAAATGGTTGATTGCATAAAATTTTAACTCGATCCCACAATTCCATCCTATTATTTGCGTCTAAATGTTCTGAAAAATTATTTTCACACAAAAAATTGAATAAAAAATTTTAAAATATATATTTCCAACCTTCAGTGAACGTCCGTATCCCCGTTAGATTCACGTTTTGTTTACATTCGTTCGCAGTCATGAGAAAAACAGAAGGCAAGAGCGAAACAAATTCTTTACCACGAGGCCAGGACGAGCGTCCGGCTTGAATTCGCACACTGAAGGAGCCGTAGTTACCTTCGTGAATAAATAACTTATAAATTTAATGCTTCAATCCTTACATTTTACAATTTTACCAATATCGATACAATTTATTCGAGCGCTTTGAGCAAACTGTAACTCGACTTCAACAGACGACAATTTATTGTCCGCGCTGCTCCGCCATGGTTGGTTTCCATACAGTAAATTTTCTGCAGGAAATTTGTCGTCCTGTTAAATCAAAGTCGGGTTATTTTAAAATAATGTTTCATTGACATAACTTTAACCTGTGAAGTGAATGACACAACGTAAGCAAGGACTACAGGAGCCATAATTCGCAACGGGAGCACTTGCAGCTGAGCGAGAGGCTTCCCAAACGTGTGAGGATGTGTTTAGCGCCTCTTGATGTGATTGGTTGATTAAAAATGACGTCAAAATCAAATGATTGTGTATTTTACCGCTAGGCGCTTAAGCATGGTCCACGCCGTGTCTAGTAGTTAAAGGTCTTGTAGAAAGCGATCAAGGGGTGGGCCTGTTAGCTCAGTTGGTTAGAGCGCCGTGCTAATAACGCGGAGGTCGTGGGTTCGATCCCCTCATGGGCCAATTTTTTTTTTTTTTTTTTTAATATAAAAAAAATTTAACTTACCCTTGGCAAAAAGGGTAATTAGTGGCCCGTGAGGGGATCGAACCCACGACCTCCGCGTTATTAGCACGGCGCTC